>VUJU01003070.1:0-29661 GCA_009835225.1 Aphis craccivora | reverse complement strand
TAGCCTCTTTTAAACTATTAATAATACAAAATCTGTTAAAAGATGACAGTTGTTGCTTAGTACCTATTATCTAATTAATAATTTAAAAATGCTTATACTTTTAATACTTTTAATTAGTTTTTAAGTAAATTTAGAATTAAGTTGAAAGACCTGCAACTGTTTCCTTAGTAATACAAAAAAAAAATTAACTTACTAGTCCTACTACAATTTTATATCAAACAAATTATGATTAAAAAATGTGAAAAGTGGTTAAAAAAAAATTATATTTCACATAGGTATATTTAAATTTTAAATTTTGGAATATAATATAATAAATAATAACAGTATGGTGTCTGCAATAAGTTATCAATGGCAAATTTATTCAAGAAACACTAAAATTGTTAATCAAACTTAATGTTTACATTTCGATTATCGTATTAAATTGATAAGCACATATAAAGGATATTATTTTATTTATAAAATGTACAAACGATGTAGACAAACATTAGGGAAAACTTTGATACATTATTGTTGGTATTAATAATAAAATAAACGAATTATACAATATTATAAAAAGAACTTAATAATTACTATCAGATAAACCGGTTTTCTTAGAACTTAGCATAAACCGGTTTTTTGACGTCTAGTATAGTAAATGATGATTACATTTTTTGTATGTATTATTATTTTTTATTTTTTTTTGGCGCACGGTTTTCCAAAATTTCAATTTAATGTAACTGTTAGAAAGTTATAGTTTTATTATTGTTATTTATTTATTCACTAGGCTTTAGAAATCTTAGGAAGCTAATAATCTTTTAAAATAAAATCATATTTTTAATCTTTAATTGTTTTTTAATTTAAAATAACTATTAAAACTGTTTTACACTATAATAAGTATATAAAATTGATATGTATATTGTATAGGTCAGCGGTTCCAAACCTGGGGTACGTGACATGACCTCAAGGAATACGCGAAAAAATTAGTTTTGTTTATTTATATTCTAAATTGATATTTGGGGTACGTGAAATAGTGGTGAGAGAGGTCAAGGGGTACGTGAATGAAAAAAGGCTGAGAACCGCTGCAGGTATAGGTAATTGAAGGTGTGTTAAAAATTAAAAGACTGACATGCATTAGTATAAAACGTACATGGAAAGTTGATAAATGAAAAAACAATAAAATGTTTCCAAACTTTCTAAACGCATAACATACAATTAGTGTCATAATTGGTTCATGAATGATAATTTTTAAAAATGACAAACGAATTATCATATAATTTATTACATTTCAAAAAAATTACGTGAAACCAAAAATTTAGTACCTACAGTGTTAATATTATGACTATTCAAAGTAACCAAGTACATTTTAAAATTTAAATCCATTATATATATAATATTTTAAACATTAAACAATAATGATATTCACAATAAACATTCTGCACGATGAAATTTTGATACTTAATAGTTTATACCGTAATACTGTAAGTTATATGTTATTAGGTATAATTATTAACTTATATTACTATAAAAATGTATTATGCTAAAATTTAGTTCCATAGTATTACAACTAACTATTGTAATATATATACGTATAGACGGACATAATGATTGATAAATGACAAGCGAGGCTATTTATTTTTATTATTTACTATTATTTATTATTTTTGAGTCAATAGAATTTAATTTTTATTAACTATAATAAATATGTATTTGGCATCGATTAGTCATTTTTTAACTAAGTGCTGTAATTTATATTTGCACACTTTTTTTAAAAATTATGTTATAACTTAAATAAATTAGTGTACATTTAATATAAAAATGACCTTGAATTTTCTACTTGTTTTATATCTTGAATAAATTATAGAAATTAAGATAATACAAATATTGAAATGTTTAAATTGAAACACAAATTGTAAATCACTTGAACAGTTGTATATTTACCATACACTTATTATTTTCATATTATTCAAATTAAATAATAATCAGGTTCTCTTTTTTATGTTTAGAAAGTTTTAAAGAAATCAGTAACATACATTTAAAAAAAACATTTAAATAAAGTTGTCTACAACATTTAAAAAAAATCTAGAAACATATCATTGGTCACAAACTCATAACCCACTTGTTATACATGATACACACATCATTTTATATTGTATTATTTATTGCATATGTCAATAATCACAGAAATTACCTACATATTAAATCCAAAGTTGGTAAATGTATTAAACTAAAGACGGTTAAAAAAATTATCATTGAATTTCGCTCAAAATGTACATTAGTATGTTACTCTAAAGTCGATTATATTATATTTTCATTTCACGATTATAATTAGTATGAAAGTGCATTTACGAAGGGAATATATTATAGTTATCACATCTATAATAATAATTAGTTTATAACGTACAATTTATATTTAAAAACAAAATAAAGTATTTTCAACAAAAATACCAGTAGTTAGGAACATTATGTCTTATACAATATGCCATAAACACATTTCTGAATATTAGAATTTGAAATTAATTACTTAGTTAATCTACATTAAAAAAATGTATATCAAACTATTAAATATTCAAATATAATTATAGAATAATAAATTTATTTAAAAAAAAATTAATCTATTCATCACAGCATAAATTAACTTTTTTCAATAAAAAAATAAATAACATTATAAAATACATATAACGGTTGGAAATGTATACGTGATAACTGATACCTAAGTAACTATAATGAAATAATTATTATGCATGTAAAAATAATAACAAACGCATTGTCTGTACCCACGATTATGCCCTCTAAATTACAACGTTAGTTAGGAACCAGCACATCACACCTGGTAACACTTATATATTATACTATAGCAGTATAGCCTGACACCTGCCACCTAACTGCTGCCATATGACGTGTTAACGTATATTCAAAGACACATATGAAATCATATTATGTGCGACGCATATTATTGTGCGTGTGCATATTATTGCACGAACTTTCCCGTTAAATAACATTAAGATTTAAAATGTTTTACAAATTCTATATGTTGAAGGTTTAACATAACATAAGCATCAACTTAACTAATGACTAAAATAGAAGGAAACAAAATTAATTTTAAAGAAAGTTTCTAATTATCCATCATGACTGATAAATTACTCTTCTCTTTTATTATTATTTTATAAACTCAAACATTTTATAGTAAAAAATAATAATAATTTTAAGCACCGTTTTAGTATTATTAACATTACATACACTAACTAATATAGTTAATACCTTTTTTTTTATTAGAACCGAAGACAATAGGAAAATTATTTTTAAAGAATTTTTAAATATATTTATATATAATATAATTAAGTAAAAAAACAACACTCGAGTACATAGAGAGCCTCAGCATTTAAACCACTTACTCAATAACATATTTAAAATGACAAAAATAAAATAAAGGTTAGAGTTTAGGTATCCCTGGTTTTTGAATAAAAATGCTGAATTTTTTATCAACAGTTACGAACCCGGAATAGCAGCTGTTGAAAAAGATGAGAAAGAGTGTGTGTGTGTGTGTGTGTGCGTGCGAGAGAGAGAGAGACTATAACGCTGTAGTAACATCTGCCTGTACTCTGTAGGTTTCTAACATTGCTTATAATAAACTAGTATATAAAAAGGGTGAGCATTATAAAAATTACGGGAATAAGTGAATAACAATTGTTAAAAACTGTTTTAAATATGTATATGTATATATTGCATTACCTTTACGTCGAAATTAAAAACGTGTTCACACTGAAAAGGGCATTCAAGTCCACATTTGCATGTACCCTGAGTTTGCAAATATATTTTAGCTTGATCCAACGAATTTAGAACTGCGTTGCTAGGACTGTAAAATAAAATAACGAATTGTTATTCATCATAACTTGTTATAAATACAGTAATTATACTTAATATTTTAACTAAAAACTTTAAAAAAAACAATAAGTAACGAGCTGAGCAAATTAAGAACAAATAATATCATAAAATCAATGGTACATTTAAAAACATAAATACAAAAAGTATCAATTAAAAATATATAACTATAGGCACTTTATAAATAATTGAAATTAACTTAGACAAATAAAATTTAAAATTTTGTAAAATATATTTAACTTCATCTATACTTGCTTTAATTTTATTACACTTGACTAAAAAATACCTAATTTATTTAAATTCCATTAGGTAATATTTTCATTAATTTATTCAAACTAATAATGAAATAAAAATATTGAAAATTATCATTCTTTAGAAAACAGAAATTGTTGAAATTATTTTAAGGGTAGTGAGAAGGTTTCAAACAAAAAGGAAACACGCATAGTGCTCACCCTCAAGTGTTACGGTTGAAATAACTACCGCACTTCTAAATATATATGTATATTTAACAATATTTTATAAAGTAAAAAATTTTCTTAGATTCTTTGTGATAAAATTATATTAACAAAATAGTTTTTAATGATATCAAAAGCGTAAACGAAAAAGAAATAAAAAATAGTAAGATATTATATTTATTATATGAAATTATATATTTGATGATATTATGTATTATTTTTGTAATAAATTATAGTTTATATTATCAATAAAATGAAAACATTTTTTTTCTTGTTTTATAACGTAATTTAACTCTAATAATTACATTTTGATACATTCTGTATGTCATATAATATTAGTAATATTGAATATTTTCGATAAATCCTGACAGCTGGTTATAAAACCAGTTACTAATACCACGAGGCAAATTTAATATAATAATCATACAATTTAAATTATAGTTATGATCACCAAATACATGGGATATTTAAGAATTTATGATATTGAATAGTCCTTGAGATTAAGACCATACGAAAAGTTGTATATCATAAAATTATCGTGTGCCATTGCATTTAAATTTTTAAAATTATCATATCTAAATAAAAATGAATTACTATTTACTTTAAGTACTTTTATATTAAGTGTATTAATATGATATTTATAATACTGCTGTTATTGAAATATATATATATATTTTTGTTTGGTATTTAGTATTTATCATTAATGTTCTTGGTAATTCTTAACAAATACAATTATATTACACAACTTAGCTTATAAAGATTTTATATAAAAAACGTATTAACACCTATTTGATGGTCTAATAAAAATTCAATTTTTTTTCAGATAATTTTATGAATTATAATTTAAGAATTAATAACAAACCAAAATGGTTAGGTAACAAAGAAAGTAAGTAACTAAATGTATTTTTATAAATAATCAGACAATATTAGACATTAGTCATTAATCATTATTATTAATAATTAATTTTGATAATAAAAATAATATGTAAATATTATAAGCACCAGCAACATACACGAATAAAATATATTTAAAAAAAGTGTCTATAACAACATCATAAAATATGACATTATTTATTTAATCGTTGTAAGTATTAACTGCCTACCTACATTTAAATATTAATGAATTGCTTTTGTTTCTTTCTCCGAGTATCGCTTCTTTCATTTACATAAGTGGGTCAAAACGAATACTTAAGAAATATTTGAAAACAATATGGTAGCAATAATGTTGTAATTCCGAGAATTTTCAAAGGAGTGACCGGTTATTTTAAAATTAAAGTACAAATGATTACACAGACAATAGAACACGAGATGACGAAAGAAAAACCGCGCCCCGAAAATCATAATAAGCTATTTGTACCTGAAGTATGGTGTTAAAATTCAAAATTAGTAGTGCTCTTCAATACGCCTACTGTCTGTATGCAAATTGGGCAACCTTGTACACAATAAGATTTATTTTCGAGTTTGATCAACACCAAACCTGGGAGGTATATCGCAGTGATACGGTTGTTATTGCTTAATAAACAGGTTTCAGTAGTATTGCATCATATCAGTCTTCTAAATTTCTTCCTATATCCGAATCCGATACAACTAACAACAAAATTCAATGAAATCTTGCACAACAAATAAATCGTATGCAAATTATCATGCCCCAAAATTATGGTGTAATTGAATTCATTTAAATTGTTTATAATATATGTATAAATTAAAAATGAATAATAAAATGTGATAATGTAATTAGACACAAAAATTATCCAGCACTGAATAATCTAATCCTAAGGTAGAGATTTATTTAACTATTTAAAAGATTGTATCCTAGTATAATAAAATCATATATAAATATGATATTAATAATGATAAATTATTAGTTTATTACATATACAATTAATATTTTATAATTATATAAATGTATCGTAATGTGTATACAATAATTTTAAAATGGCACCTATTAACTACATAGTTATTATGATATAATTCAATAATATATGTATAAGTACTTATAAATTATTGAAATATTTGATTTTTTAACACTATATTATAATATTGAGATGGTTTAATTTATGTTGTCTGACCGGTATTTATAGAAACAAAAAACAAATCGTAGTGAAAAGGTCAAAATCGTGACCGATTACAAGATCTTATCCAATAATACATTTTATTTGACATTGTAGCATTTTTAAATACGTATATCGTATTAACACATTCTCTAACGGTAAAAATAATCTATTATGTATTTTGAACGATACATTAAGACGAGTGGCGTCCTAGAAAGTAAGAGATTTTCGAATTACTTTGATTTTTAAATACGTTAAATAATAAAAAAAATAAGTGTTAACAGTTTTTCAACACAATTTTTTACATCAAAGCCTACAATTTTATAGTGTAGAAAAATCGTTAAGGATTTATTATCAAATGTGTTGTCTCTGTATTTTAAACGTACGACATTAAAAATGTATGTATGTACAACAGTTCCAATTTTGTATAGTAACCTTAACTATCAAGTGAATTAACTCTATTATTAAACTTAAAGGTGAGAAGATTACCTATGTTTTTATGTGGATATTTTAGGACATTTTAATTTTTAAGCAATTTATGAATATTTTACATTTGAATATTCTCATAACTCTGTTAAATATATATAATATTATATATATATATAAACTCTTGTAAAAACACACATAATATTCTTACTATTAGGTTAAATAATAATTCATTATATTATTAAAAGTTATTGCTTAGTACTTAGTACACTAAATTAGAAATATTGTATAACACGAATTTGTTATGTGGTACGTTTAGTCACATGCATAATATATACTGGTGTAACGTCTTCTTAAGAAATGCATCTCTAAACACTCTCCGTCTCAACAGATTCCCTCAATTTAAGATCATTTTGAAATATTTAATACTGTTTAATAATACACTAAACATTAAAAAAAAATTTCTTCATGCTGTCACATTACTAATAAGTATCAATGTAGCAACATTATGATAATAACCATAGTGTTGTTTGTCATTGATCATTATACTTGAAACACCTCAGTATAATTGAAAAATGTAATGTTTAACTACAGATTTTATACGTACCTATCTAGTATCCAAAAATCAGATGCCCTAATAATTTGAAATATTTAAAGCTATAAAAATAACTCCGTCTACAATTTGTTCGTTATTTAGGAAGATAAAAAGGATCTGATGAATTGGTTAAGGTATATAATATATACATATATTTATAGAGAAATTTATGGACAGCGGTCGTGATACTATAGTTATGTGTGCCAATTAACAGAGGTCCGATCGTCACGACAGTTACAGTCGTGAAACTGACGAACGGCACGACTTGCTAAACGATTTTGTTACTTTAAAGAATAGATAAGTACTTTGTTATTTAGAGGTAAATCGTAAGTGGGCGGATAAAAATGTTTACAAGCCTGTTATGTATTAATAATAGAGAATGATGTTCTAACTTGGTAAAAAACAAACATAATGGTAAAACAAAAGATAAATTAAATATAATATAAAACACTGTACCTATATTAAATAATAAACGGACAAAGTAATTTTAGACGTAGTAATAAAAGAGTATTATTTCAATGAAGGTAAGCTATAAAAAATTATGTTTTTATTTAAATAATCACGAAAACATTTTATTTTGTCAAAATAATACTAGTATGTTAATTTGCCAACACATAGCAACAACAACGTAAGTTATTAGTTCATTAATTATTTACTTTATATATAAACAAATTGAAATATTCCAAAAATAAGATAAATATATATATTTTAGTTATATTTTCACTATATATTTCACATAATCAAAAGAATCAAGTTCATAAAATATTGATACAAATTCATTGCTATAATTTCTCTATCACAAATATCACGGGTAAAGAAGAATGTATATCATCGTATACAAGGCAATTAGGCCAAAAGCCTAGTCATAGCTTAACAATGCGCCATATTCCACCACACGGTGAAAGGTTCAATGAACTACATTTACAGTAGAGTACATTTCATTATTTCGCTAAGTGAAAGTATGTTTGTGTATTTAAATAGCTAAAAAAAATGTCACGAGACACGAATCTTAAATACCTACATACAGACATCTAATGAAAATAGATAAGCAATTTTTTATTCATAGATGAATATTAATATATCATGCTATTTTATATACCTATAGTAATACTCATAACTCAAGTGAAACATTAAATAATATTTTAGAATGTTTTTATCACAGTTTTTATTTTTCAAACGTTATCCTAAAACATAGTAAATAAAATTTCTTTATTTATAATTGTTAAAATTAGAAAAAAACTCATTGATTGAATTTGCTTATTCTCTATATCACCATATTTCTCGTAAATTATAAATTAGTAATAATTACAAAGTATTTTTAACCAAAAAATTGTTAACCTTCTAACAATATTCTCATTATTATTATACATAGTAGTTAATATACGTGTAAAGTGGGGAAAACATTATTGGAGCACACGATTTGTTCGCATATCACCAAAATCAGTATTTTTCAAAAAAAACATTTTATTGTTCATGACGTACTTTTCTATTCTCACGCAAGGTTCATTAGATGACCTCACTCGCTGTACTCGGTCAATTATGATTATAATATGATGGTGTAGAATTGATAAAAAAAAAATATTACAATACACAAGGTATTGGGGTCATGCGACAACCTTATTATTCGGTTTATAAATCAAATTCGTATTTGTATTTTGGGGGTCAGCTATATGAATTGCTCTAATAACAATACTAATAAGTTATTCGATCACTAATATTAATATTATATTCCAGTGACCAGTGGTGCGTAACCTTTTTTAATCCAAGACCCCCAAAATTATTTATTTTGTATAAAACTTTAATATAATATACATATTATATAACTTTTTCATGTAGTGCAAAATTATTAGTGAGCCCCTAATAAAATTTGGTGACCCTCAGGTTGCGCACCTCTGTTATTTGAAACTACCTATAACGCTCTATAAAGTTTTAAAATTTAAATATTGCAATTATTATTAACTATAGTAATTTTGAAGTAACAACTAAATAAATATACCAGATATTGAATAAAATATGAATGGTATAAACCAATTGGTACTTAAACTGGTAACTTAAAGTCCAATTATTATTATTTTAGATGCTTACGTTTAATTATGGCTAACGGAAACCTCTTTATTATAATCAGTTTACATTTTTTAGTCAAATACTCAAATTATTGTAAATATTTTCAATTCATATTAAAGAAATAAATTTCCAATTTTAAAATAAATCATAGTTTTGTATGATAATAAAGCATTTCATTTATACGAGAATGATTGTGAAAATATTATTTAGATGGTGTTTTTAACATATTCTCCCATATGCCTATCGAACCAAAGTTATATATTTGAAAACAATGTAAACTGTTTGAAAATATAAACTAAGATTCAAACATCTGCTATATTTGTAATAACTTAAATATATTTATCTTCGTCAAACTTTCGAGGATAAAAAAAAGACGTGATATCTATATTATATATTATAATATCTATTTATTTTATTTGCGGATATAAAAAATGGTCGACACGTGTGCAATATGTAATTATAATATATAATATACCTACTCGTATCTTTTAAAGCATTACAACCTTTATACCATTTATTACACTTTTACGTCGCTCAAGTTACAATTAGATACTTATTTATAATGCGATGTTTAAGCACCCTAACTAGCGTATATAATATTCTTGTAATATATATTTTAATACCGCGATGAAAACATTTTGACTTGACGCGAACGCGAACGCAGCATTATATTATTTTACGTAGTAGGTACCTATAGTATATATTATAAACGAAAGGTAAAAAAAAAAAACATTTGTCCGTTGCATTTCGTGTTCAAACAGCTTGCACTCGTTTTTTTTCTTTCTTTTTTTCCCGCCCCTCTATATACACATAATATGTATAATGCGCGGACCGGTTTATTGAAACGCATTCTTCTTTTTCTCCTCTCACAGCGGCGGCGGCGGCGATGATCGGAAAAGAAAATGTACCGTGAACTGTGGTGGCAGACGACGGCGGCGGCGGTAATATTGCACTGCCCGCCGAGCAATTGCACAATTCGAACGAGCCGCAAACCGGTTTCACGCGTCTCTCGTCTCGCGCTCTACGGCCGCCGCTGGCAGACCTGTCAAAAGTGCATCGATACGTGTACACCAGTTCTTGCCATTTACGGGACGCTACCAGACGGATCGTCGGGGGCATCGTTTATATAGAGATACGTTGCGCATTGGGCAGGGGAAAAAATAAATAAATAAAACAAACACGAAAAGACGAAATTGATCGGTCGTTTGGAAGCGACAGAAATTAATTTGTGTAAGTCGCGACACAATGGGGCGAGCGGAGAAGGGGCATGGCGTTTTGCTATGCTGCTCATCGTTTGTATGTGTACGCCGTACACTACTCCGGAAACGGCTCTTCAAAAGGCTAAACATCAATAAAGCGCATTAGGTGACGACGACGGGTATGCATGGGGTTTATCCGGGTAAAAAGTCGTCAGGGGGTGGTAAAGGGGTTCCCGGGAGGATGAGAAGCCCTCTCTATTGGATCAAATGTCGTAACATTACATAACCCGAAAGAAAACCAGAGCTGCGGGTGCGGGGACGACGGTCGCGAGCACTGTGAGTGTTCTTCCAAGGGGGTAAATCAATAAGACGGACCCGGAGGCGGCGATCACACCGGGTGGAACCCGCCGGCTGCCTGTTATAGTTATAAAGGGTATAAGTGTAGTTTACGGATGATAAGTCCCTGCGCGCCTCCGCCAAACCGCGCGTATCAAAATATCTCTAAATAATACTATTGACTCCGTCGTCGTCGACAACAACCACACGATTAAGTAGATACAAAAATAAACGTATATACAGAGCGATCGGAAGTGATTCATTTCAAATTATTAAACCAACTACAACAGAGTATAAATTAAATTATACCTAAGTAAAATTATGCAATAAAATATTAAAATATAAATAAAAAAATAAATAAATTATGTAATTATTGTTTAATAATAAATATATCATTAAAATAATTAATTAATAATAATTGTTAACATCAAAATGTTGATTGTTTATAATTATTATTAATGTATATGGATGAAAAAAAAATGAAAATTCTTTTCAATTATTTTATTCATTATCGTAATTATTTAACTACTTATAAGCCTTATAACAGAATTTTGAATTAGGTACTCTAATAAAAATGCCCATTAAAAGTTTAAATAGTAAGTTAAGCAAGATTTAATATTTCATGTATCTAAACTTAAAGGGGTCTTATGTTGCAAACGGTCGATTAACCGTATCACGACCAAATTAAACCGTCACACAATCCGCGCACTCCTAAATCCGAAATTAACGCAGTTTGAGAAGTAAAGCGGCAATAAACCATCCATCAAATACACCCTCTTATCTTTTCCGCCTGTTTCTAACCTGAAAACCCCGTATTTTGTGTGCAAAGATTTATGAGCATCTATCGTCTCACTCGACTTACGTTCCTATAAATTGCATACACATACGTAAGTGAAGACGTTTAAAAAAATAACGTAAAAAATAATTTTTAAAATATCTAACTTAGTGGCGGAAAATTAAGTATGAGGTACGTATAAGAGTAACGTGGAATGTATTATATTGTTAATATTTTCATGTTGATAAATTAGAATTAAAAAATAATAAGAAATCTATACAACATCTTTAAAGCTTTACTTATTACAAGACCAGGCATCAATAATTCTTACACAGTATTGGTACTATACAGACATCTATTATAATAGACTTCCTTCTAATACGAAAAATTGTATTTCCAATAAACCATTTGTTAAAACATTTTATGTACAAATTAAATCATTTTGGGAACCCTGGAACGGCAGTAAATCGTTTAAAAGCTGCCAAAGCGTCCCTGGGGTGATTGGTGGGATGCCTTTAATATACTATGACGTCACTCATGGACGCTTTCCGCCACAGCCGACAGTTAATTGCCTCGGTTAGCCGGTAATCAATACAGTCCTGAAGGAGCTACCTGGCGGCAGAGGCCCTTAACTCAATAAAAAAAGACGACAAATCGTGAGAATAGCCTTTTTTGTTGCAACAACAAACACCAGCTGAGACGCGCTCAGATTTAATTAACCACTTTAAAACAAATCAGCTAGCTACTATAAAAATAATCTTTTTTTTTCTTTTTTTTTTTATAAATCTCTAATTTTTACTCATAATTATTATCTTAAGGTTGTAAGAGTCAATTATTTAATAGGGGATAAATTATGTCAATTTCTAGTTACGCTAGAAGGCGCTCTGTACGGAAATTATATTATAACTTATTAATTCCGTATTATTGACAAATTATTTACTCGATCAAATTGATTCATCGGATTTCTACTATTAGAGTTTAAAAAAACCTTACAAGCTCTAAATTATAAAATTAGCATTTAATTTAGTTTTTGAAAGTTTAGAAATAATAAAGACAATTTCCAAGCAATTACATTTTAAAAGTACCTATACTATACAGTTCTACACAATCATAAAGTATCATATTATTATATAAACGTTATTTATTTGTAAATACATAATACTTAAGAAGATGCCTAATTTTATGTAAGTTATGACTTATGAGTAATATATTAAATTATAAATATATAATAATAATATTAAATATTAAATTAAAAAAATTTCATTACTCATTTAAAAACTAAAATATTGTAAAAAAACTTCAAAAAAGCACAAACAATCTTCTTATTTTTAAGTTTGTTAATAAGTTTATAATTAAGTAGTTAATAATTAATTCACTTTATTATTAGAGTGTCCTACACAAATTTGAACTACTCTACACAAATTTGTCATATTGTATATTCGTAAGATGGAAAAAATATGTGCGGTTGTTCTCACATGTGTACATGGTGCTCTAAATATATTAACGACCTTTTTATATAATAATTCATACACCGTATGTGTTATTTTTAGTTTCACAAGACTGTCAAATCCAAAATAAAATAATATATGAATAAATTAAGACACATATTATAATAGTTTTTAATCCATATAACACAATTATATAGTACACGAACACGATTAATTAAAGAAAGGGACGTTAATAGTTTAATAAGCCATTGAAGTACTTAGTACTAAATCATATGAAGTAATTTAATAAAACACATACTAAAATATGTTGACCGTTGACGTACATCAAACTGTGTATAGTTATTATACCGATGTCATTATGTGAACAATTAGATAGGTAATCAATATGCAATACAAATAAATAAAGAATTATTCATAAAATACAATTAATATTATTTAATTAGTTTTTATGTAATAACTAACAATAATTGTTTGATCTATTATTCAATGATAATACTTTAAGGTATTTCTCATATCTCACGTAACACATTATTTAATACAAATAAATTAATTTGAATCTGATTTGAATGAAACACCTTAAAAGCATGTTTACCCTTTCAGTGACCAACTAAACTGGTTTATTACAACAAGGTAAGTTAATCACTTCTAACACACGTAAATCTAGAGGATCACTAAAAAATTAAACCAGTCGTAAGCGATTACACTCAATTTAGTATTTTTTTCTTCCTTAAATATCTTTGAAACATTTTTTTGTTCAGTTAGTGAACGTTTTGGTGTACCCGACAACTTCTTCCTTCATTGCTGGTGAGTGGTGACCATGAACATAAATTTCGTATTTCCTTTTTTAGAAGTCTAATGATAATTGAATTAGAATCGGTTGTAGGTAATTATATAAGATCAATTTAGAGGTCGAAATCGTACGGATTAATGCTAGCGAAGGTCAGATTAAATACCTACTAGTATTTGGTAATAACATCAAATTACATTTTTAATAGATAAATAAATAAATTATAAAAGTGAGTATGAGAAGTATAAAAAATTTAACAAAATATGTCATTAATACTTTTTAAGCATACAAAAATAACTTACAGAATTATAAATAAAATAATTAAGTTTCAACCATTAAAATTATAAAATTTTATTAATTTTGTTAAGCCTCAGTTTAGAATAAACCCAAAACATATTAAATTAAATTAATCATATTTTTATTCTAAATCTAGGCGTTTGTTTTTATACGTTTTATCGTAAGAAAAATTTACGAATTCACACTTGTAAATAACATAAATAAAATAACGAAATGATTTTAATTAACATGTAAAAGCAAATTACTATTATTTTATAAATTGTGCTGCATTAATTTAAAATTTAAATAAAGTATTAAAGTATTTAACAACGTTCCAAGAAAAAAAGTATGACGGTGTCATGAATCATGATACAGGAATATTATCAATATCATCTGTTCTTTACACTTAACATTTTTAAAATTTAACAGGGTTGTAAAATGGGTAGCTATTGCGGTCATGGTGTATTATACTTCTATAGAAGTCATATACATGTCTTTTGTATATAAGGAATGTCCGGTATAATTTACAATATTAGGGTGTAATTTTAGGGAGAAAAGGTCTTTTAAGCCTGGAAGCCAGGTGATTTGTATTGAAACCTCGTATTTTCAATAGAAAAACGCATCTTATACAGTAGTAAATCAAAGACACCCCATGGTGTAAAATAGTATTTTAGGTCAGAATTTCGCCGACACAGAAGCAGATACTTCCAATAACCCACCAAGAGGATAATAGAGGTTAAATAGGGGACTTAAAGGAAATGTATTGTGACATTAGCGCCTTCATTTTCAAATTATTGTTTAAACCATTGGAAATCAAGATATAACGTAATATTATTTTACTAAATAATGAAAATAGTTTTACTTAAATAATTTAAACATTTAATAAATATTCCGAAATTAGTAATAACTCAAGTATTTGTCGTTTGTACAAATTTTACATTTTGAATTACTGATTTAGACAATAAAAAATAAAAATATAGGTACCTAGTACCTATTGCATAAATTCGACGAACATTTTTTTCCATGCCACTTTCAAAAACCATGTTTGATTACACTAATAATTTAACAAATTACTCATCAAAAGTGAAATGTACACATTAAAGTCTTTAAAATTTAAACAGTACTAAAATTAATTATTAAAACATTTCCAAATAAAATTAGCAGTTAAATATCCTATTATTACAGTTTGAAGAGAATCATTATAAATAATATTTAAAACTGTTATTTTATTATAAATCAAAACTATATTATAGTATTTTTTTTTCCACTACATACCTAATGATATTATTAGTTAAATTGATTTACCTACAAAAAACTGTGTTAATATTATCTGCTTTTAAAGTATCTTTGTATTATAGAAGTCAGTTAGCAAAATAAATTTAAAACACATAAAAATAATTTTGAAGATGAATTATTTATAAAAAATGTGTACTGATACATAACTACTTGTCTAATTAATATAGCAAGTAAATAAAAAAATATATTTTTTTACTTAAGTTTAAATTAAAAATTATTTTAAAGATGTGTTTTAATACTTTTATCCCACCGATCAATCTAAACCAATTATACTTTAATCCTAAATACTAAATAATAATAATACTCCACTAAATACTACTTTAATATTTATAAGTTAATTAGCTATTATCTCAAGAATATAAATATAGGTATTTAATTACTATTTTATAAAATTAAAAAATGTTAACTAAATGTTTTAAAATTATATTTAATGTTCAATTTACCTTATATAATTTATAACTCCTTTATTATGAATTCTTCTCCATCCTGCTGGTACAGTAATTGAAGATACAAAAGCTGCTGGGGTTGAAACAATGTTATTTGTCAATGTGACAACTGCAGTTGAGTTAGGACAGTGGTAACTTTTATCACACTCACTGTTAACAATTTGATTATTATCGGTCGAGTAACAGTAACCTTTCGGCACTTGGTTCATGTTAACGGCAGTCGTCGGTCGAGCGACGACGCCATGACTACAAGATGGATCATTAGACTTGCACCGATATCGGGTGTTTGGGTCTGTGAACAAGGGCCCAGCAGATTGCAGTGGCTGGTCGGTTGACTCGGTCGTCATGCCGTATCAGATGACCGACATAAAGTGCGTAAAGGCAGAGCGAGGCATTTTTCAGATTATTCATGGAGGCTTTTCCTTGTCCGAATATGCTACCGCAGCTACCATCACTGCACAGTTGATATGGTAGAGTATGACCGACGCATGACGGATGTTCCAAACATATCCCTTTGATTTTCTATAGTAGAAAGATAAAATTAAATTGGAATACATACATAATTTAAAATGTTTAAATTAAAGAATTAATTATTAATATAAAGTTTAGTAAGAATAATTTGTAGATAACTGAATACAATGCCTATAGGTATTGTAAGGGGTATTGTTAAAGATATTGGACAGTTTAAATTGAACCATTATGAGGTAAAAAAAAAAAAAACCATAAGATATTGTATTATAGATACCTCATAGGTACCTATTATAAAAATAAATATAAATAAATATTATAATTATAAATACAAATACAAAACATTAGGTATCAGTTGTCAAAAAGGATGAACGAAGACTAATATGAAAAAACTACAAATTATTTGGGAAAAGAAAAAAACGCAATAAATCTTTTAAAAAAGTTTATGAAATTAGGTATAAAAATGAAATTCAAACGTATACCTAAACATTTGAGCAAACATTTTTTCCCTCGCAAATTTTAACATTCGCTTACCTGCATGACTTTTGACACTCATCAAAATTTTTGACCAATTGTCGTGGATTTCGTTTAAGTTACTGCTGCCCAAATACCCATCAGCTTTCTGATCGGACACCACAATAAAGCACGTAACTCATCATTAAAAATACGTTATACGTTTTACATAAAATGATTATACCTATACGTATAATAGAAAGCACTCGTAGCACATTCACACGGCGATAATGCAAATTTAAACTTTAGACAACTATCACGATCGTGATAATATAATTTTTATACTACTAAAATAACATCGCAAGGGATAACAAAACAACATCGTTGGGCGCGCACAAGCCACAGACGCACTATTTCGCGACGAGTAAAAAAAAAAAACTAAAAAGCGATACTCTTAAGCCGTTAGTAAAAACAAAAAAAAAAACACAATACGTACGCTATATATTATATTATTATTATTATTATTAGATTATTTTTATAATTTATTTTATCGAGAGGAATAAAAACAACTGAAATCCGAATTAAAATTACAGTGACGCCAGTAAAACGCACGTACGTACGACGGAGGGGTAAGACTGGCGCTGATGTTGTGTACTTGTGTACATCGGTACTTGCGTAGTCGCGTACACCGAACGGGTGATGGCTGACGGGTGTGCGCAAGGGCGACCTTCGATGCGGCGCGACCGAGCCGCCACTAGCGGCCGTTGTACGTACCATTTTACGAGGGCGCGTTTCCACCGAGACGCCGCGGCGTTCGTCGTATGCGACAAGTATATTATAATAATAATAATATACTATTATTATGTATTTATATTTTATACTTTCTAGTGGTGAATCCTCGCTGGTGTCTTCAGAAACAAGAAAATCTTCAAATATTGGACCGTTTTTTGGGAAACAGTACAAACCGAACCCTTTAAATAGCGGACAAAACGTCTGCGAACGAATGTCCTGCAGTATTCAGAGGTTACGCCGTATTATAATGTTTATATTTATCCATTTAGGAATTTAGGACATGTTAATGTAATATACTAATATAGTACCTATATATTATAATAGAAAGCAATGCTATTAGGTAGGGATGATATCGAATATTATGAATTAAAATATTTAGTTGGATAATATACCTACATTATAATAATATCTCAGTGCTTGGAACAGTGTAATATCAACCGGCTAGTGGATACATCATATTTAAAAAAAACAATATTATTATGCGGTGGCATGTGCGCGTAGAACCGTTCCTGAGGTAGCTATAGTCGGATTTTTGATTTAGACGATTTAGTATACATATAGATAATCGTTTTATATTTTTTTATTCAATCTAAATATAAATCCAAATAATGATTTATTTTGAATTTTTTGTTATTAAAAAATCCAGACGGTATATAAACGGAAACTAACCATTTGGTATTAGATGGTACTGGAGCGCACTCGAAACACTAACTCGTCTACTGAGTACTGACTAATTTAAACTTAAATCAATTATCATAGACCATAGTAGGTACAACTGTACAAGGTACATAGTATGCAAAGGCACCCGCAGACATTTTTCTAGGAGGGGCAATGTTAGGATTTGTTATATAATAAATAGTAATTTATCTTAAAACATATTTTTGAAAAGCCAGAGGGTGGAAATGCCCCAGCTTGCCCCCCTTCCAGGCACCTATGATAGTATGTACTATATACTACATATAATATATATTAGACACTAGAGTTACAATAATCGATTAACTCAAACTCAATACAAGCTGTTGTGCCATACGAGGATAGACAAAAAGTAAGTCGTTTAAATAAAATCGGTTAATTTACTGTCCTGGCATAAAAAAATTAGCAGAACACTAAACTAAAATCAGTAATGTACCTACTACTGTTCCGCTAAATCAGGATGTCTGGTTAGTGCTTACAATTTACATGGACCAATGTGCCTACAATAATTTTGAAGCTTTACTATTGTCATGATGAGCTCGTATATATTTTATATAGGTATGCTAATGCCAAGAGATTACGAACTATGTTCTTAAACATATCTACATGTATAATATACACTTATGTTCTATAAAATGGCCAATTAAATTTTAAAATACGATCTTAAAAATCTAACCAGAAATGAGAAAGTAACAAACTATTAAATATACTTGGTAATATGAAATGATAATGTAAGTAACGACAGAATCTTTTAAGTTTCTATGGTCAATATTTTTTGGATAATAAGAAAATTATAAAAATAGGTTGAAGATATGTTGATAAATCGATTAATTGGTATATTAATTACATCTTTAAATAACAGAAAACAAATAAATCGTTCTATTAAAATTTTCTTGAAATTAACGGGTAGGGAGGGGGGTCGTCGTCAAATCCATAACACTCCACATTGTACCACATAATAAACCACACTGTATAATAAAATATGTAAGTTACCTATACGAATGATCAATTTAACGAATTACTTATTATTTTATTATTTAATAAAACGCTAGTTATTTAATTGCATAATTAATATGTCCCTATTCCAAAACAACATTTTCGTAAAAATGTATAATTTTTAGTTTTTTAAAAAACTTTTAGCGGTGTAACTTTAATGTCTTAATATTTTGAATGACAACATATATTTTTAATTCCATATTTCAATACACAATTTTATTTAAGCATTTTGTTCTATAGAAATCAAACTTCAAATAAGTAGTTAAATTATTATTATATTATTAGTTAATAATTTCTATAAATAATAATTTATGTTAAAGTATATACGAGTAGAGTAGTGACTTTATCAATACTTTTGAAGGGTATTCGTATTCCTGTAGTCCTGTGCCATTCCACTCATCCACTTTACTCATAATGTATACTTTAAATACTTCTCATAAAGGTTATCCAGTTGTCTAAAATTCGGTTTTTAAAATATTGAAATACTTCAAACAATGTTCATTCTTGGAAATTAGAATAGAGTAAAACATTTTGTTGGTAAAAAATATTTTTTTTAACAATTTAAATTTTTGATATTATGTAAAAAAAAATATTTTCATAAATGTTAATAGTTTTTAAAATGATAAAAGTATTACATAATATTTACATTAAATGGATTGCACAGTAGCAGTAATGTAACTCTTTCCGGCACGACGGGATAACGTTTATCCCACCAAAATACGAGCAGCAATAATATCCAGTACGGCGGTACGAAAAATAACCCACCTCTAAACGTATTTAATTCTAATTCTATAAATGGATATTATTTTCCCTGTACTATTATAATATATTTGGTTACTGATATTAAACAGATTTAAAAATAAAACAAGATTTATTTATGTGTTTTTCGACTAATTTTACACTATAATGAAATTTCGATGTTATGAAAAATTCGTTTTTCTGACAAAAATAATCATTTGTACATAATACTATATTAATCGTTTTCGAAGGTCGAATTACTCCGGACTTGTTTTATTACTTAGACAACATTGTATTTTCTGCGTATTTATAATAATAATGAAAAATAAAAATAACTAAAAACTAAAATATATAGATATAATAATAATAATATAATATATAATAATATATATATTTATTTATAAATAACTATTTATTATAAATAGTTTTTGTGATAAATTGAATATTTGTAGCGGTTTAAATTTTAACCCGCGGTGCCAGTTGGGTCGTTCTAAAAAAAAAGAAATTAGAACTGACTGGACGTGTTCAATCTGTGAAGTGCCACTGTGTTTAGGAAAGAACAGGAATTGTTTTGCTGAATATCATAATATTTAAAAAGTATGATTTAATTAATTTTTAATTATAAATTTTTTTTTATTTTATATGTATACTCCTTTCATGCACAGTGGGACATAAGTCTTCCCACCAACTACCGAATATAAAAAATTTTAAAAAAAATTGATTGTCTTTTTAATATAGGTATTAAAATGAAAAAATTTTAATATTAATAAAGGTTTTTTTTTTAAATTTTAATTTGTCTGCAGGTATGGTATTTTTTATGTTTGTGCAGGAGAGAGGTAAGTAGGTACTTATGTTTAATTCCGAAACAAGTATGTCAAACTTTTTTTATAACTCATCTCATAAGTCATAAGATATCTAGTACCTAAAACCTACTGATGTAGTAAACTATAGTAACATACTATAATTATAGTAAAACACAACAATATTACAGCTGAAATAGTATTATACATTATATAATAAATAATAATTCTATAGTTAGATTATATAAAAATAGATTCAACGATGTACTAAATTAAAAATAATAGTAAAACTTTTCAAAAGAATTTGAATTCAATACATTTTATAGTGTTATTTTATCTTTAAACTACTTAATGTAATATATAATGATTCTTTAAGTATTATATTAAGTATTTAATTATATATAATACTTAAAGAATCAAACACCTTAATATATCTTAATCAACAATATACTTAAATAACCAAAAAAAATTTAAAAAAATATTATTATGTGTAAAATACATAAATTTAATATTATTTCATTTTAATTAAACATATACATTGAATATTGATGCAATACACTTTTTAAAACATACATCAATAAAATCAATAACATTTAGTTAATTATATAATTGCAAAATAGTTAATATTTAAAAAATAGCATAAACAAATTTTAAGTATTTAATGTAAGAAACAATATAATAGTTAATGAATGTTTTATAATTTATATCTAACTAAACAATGTAAAATGTACTTTATAATTTTTATATACTTAACAAATCAGTTTGGACTAAAGTCCATTGTTTAAAGTATGATTTTATAAAATATGAATATTTGTAATAAACTAATAAATTATTAAATTCTACTTATCTTATAATTTAATAAGTGTAGGTAATCACATTTAAAAAATGACTAATTAAAAAATTATCCACAATTTTCTGAAAATTGAAAAATATTTTTCTTAGCATGGGTAATATAATAAATGAGTTATTAACTATTTTCTGAATTGAATATATTATAAAGATAATCATACAATAAAAATAAACAATGTTAACTAATAATTATGAGAATATATTTTAAATTTATTTATTTGAATGGTTAATCCACTTAATTAGTATACTAACATTTTTTTAAACAAAAATAGATTTCATATTCATTGTTTATGGTTATATGACTATAATCAGAAAATTATACATCATATTATTTTTAATACCAAATGTAATTACTTTTATGTATTTTAAATTAAATGAACAATTATAAGGAGTTAGGTAAATTCAGTAAAATGTTTATAGGCACTAATACAGTTTGGGGTTGTTTTTGATTAATTACATGTAACATTGTATCCATATACATAAAATGCATAACAAATCCTAATTGTACATTTTCATTTTTTTTTAAATTTTCAGAAGGCTTTACTTCAAATTTTAATGCAACTTTGTTGCCTTTTCTCCAATATACATATTTTGGATCATCATTGTCTGTATTTACTTCATTGGTATCATCATATTCAGCTGTATCATCTCTAGCTGCAATTTTTATTTCACCTTCAGGAACCATAATATCACCATGTAATTCTAATACAATAGGAATTGGTGCTGGCAATTGCTTAGGAGTAGCTATTAAATCTTCCCCTTCCAATCGCCTAGGCTCTCTTATTATGTTTATAGTATTTAAATCTAATTTTTCAAAACGCACAGCTGTAGATATTTGTGCTGGATTACATAACTTAAGTATCAAAGAACTCCATTTACCAGCTACTAATGGTTCACATTTGATTATTTTTATCTCTGGAACATGATAGTAAGCTAAATGTTTAATTTTAAACTTTACAGCATTATATTCTGGTTTAACAACATTATGTTCGCATACACGACAACGTAATGAATGTTTTACTCGAAGATGTTTACGAATTGGAAAAAGATCATCTGTATTTTCTGCTTGAAGTTCAGGAGTTGCAAAACGTTGTTCTAAAGTTGAAATTTGTTTCAAATCTACGATATCTTCAAATATGTTTATAGGTAATTCAGGAACATTTTCAATAGCTTCAGCTGGACTTATTTCTGAAGCACTAAAACCAGTACCATCTGAATGAAAATTTGGTAGTCCTGCGCGTTTCCGTGCCATCATTGCATTCAAACCAAATTTTTCCAAAAAATGCATATAATTACGGCCATAATGTTTGGTATTCCTTTTCTGCTTATCAAACACTTCTTTTAAAGAAACAGATTTATAATGATTAATTAGATCTAAAATACGACCATCATTTGGATTTTTATTAACTGGCCAGTTTCCTGATGACGTTGGCTGATCAGGGATGCTTGGCTCATGAGATCGCCAATTACAAAATAAACAGAGTAAATAATACATTTTTTGAGGTGGTTTTTTTGGTTCTGGTGTTCGAGAATATGAACGTGTTGAAAGAGTATTAAAACACCGTGGGCACTCTAGACAAGAAGCACATCGGTTTTTTTTATGTTTGGCTTCAGTTGAAGACAAATTTTCAAAACAATGAGGACAGTAAGTAGTGTCAATTTCATGGCTTACGCAGAAATCACAACGAAGTGTTAGACAATGACGACAGAAAAACAGATCAGGTAAAAGTTTCTGTAAGCCACAAGTACAAATTGAAGTTATAGTTTTTTGAAACATATATGAAGCCATTTCAATTGAACTTATATTTCTGAAAAATAATAAATCTATATAAATCATACAAAAATAATATGTTTATAATAATTAAAATGATATAAAATATAAGTTATAAAGAAACAATTTAACAATTGTTTTATTAAAAATATTTAGATTATATAAGTAGCTACAATATACCTATATTTGACTGATTTAATAACCTAATATTTATTTAATTGAGTAAAAAGTCTACAATATATTGTAGTGAGTTTGTATGGAAATCAATAATAATCAATATTGCTAAAACGTTCAGTATTACAATTTTAAAGTTCAGACTCTGATTTTTTTTTCCTAACATGATGACGTTTAAACCTGTGTTATATCATTGACCGTGATCTTATTTCCCTAACTCGATTCACATGTGATTCATTCAGGAACTAACAAGATAATATAAGATCGTGCTTTTTCTCATTGGCTTACACACAGGTAGGAACATTGAAAAAATATTAACAAATAAGTTTTAATATTTTAATATGAACTCACTTTTAAATAAATAATTAGTGCTTAATTATGTATATCAAGATTTATTCAACAAGTCACTAAAGTGTGTAAGAACAATTTATACATTAATGATATTAACAAAAATATATGATAGAATTAAATTATTAATGAAGATGAAACTACTAAATTAGATTTAAATATCAAAAATTAAATTAGGTGTATTAAAATATTTTAATTTAGAATATTAAGCACATAGTCACATAGACATGAATACTGAATAGTGATTACTGATAGTGATAATATAAAAAATAAAAATCGGTTCGATAGTTACTATCTATTTCTCAAATTAGTGTTACCATGTATGGAAAACGAAAATTCTATTCAGTGGTTATAACTTACTATCCCTGGGACTAAGGACAAATTGGCCCACGTATTTTTTAATACACAAACTTCATCTATTATAATTTGTCTGAAATGACTAATAAATAATAATTAATACTACACTAATAATTATTAATCTCAATTCTCAAACAATATCTAATATTAGTGTGGTAAATAAATACGATTGCCAATACTATATTATGTTTATTTACTATAATGTGTAACAAATATGAAATAATAATAATTTTACATTTTTATCAGTGGCTATTTTTGTGTGTACTACGACACATTTCGTATTTTTGTGCACTACGAAAAACAAAAATTAGAAATGTGCACTACCTTTATAGTACTATATCAGTATATTACATTCTGCAACCAAACCTTGGACGAATTGATAGTAACTATAAGCTCAAATTAAAAAAGTGCACTACGGAAAATCAAAAAAAAATAGCCACTGATTTTTATATAGTTTAAATGTATAATTTGATTCATATTGGGTGATTGGGTCTCTTACGTCTCAGTCATAGACGATAGACCAGTCCCAGTCCCTTGGCTTAGCCAGCCTATAATCTTATAATTTTGGGGAATCGTAAGTTCCTACACGAGAGTAGCAGGTAGACAATTTTCACCGGCCAAGAAAGATAAATTTCCTCAACTTCCCTAGTTCCCTGCCCAGTTCGCTACTGATTACTCTATAAGTCTATAACGATTCTCAAACTGTGGTACGCAGAAGGCCGCATGGTGGTAAAACGGAATATAAATATTCGATTCAGATCTCATTGAAAATTTGTTATTTAATTCATATCTTATTTTAAAAAACTAATAAATAAAAACAATTATATTGTGGTATTTAATTAAAAAGTAAAGTATAAGTACAATTTGGAAGTTCTATTTTTAGTCATTAGTGGTACTAAGGCTCTATAATATATAGCTCTCTAGTGGTACGCGAAGACTGATTAATAAGACAATTAAGTGGTACGCAAAAAAAAGTTTGAGAACCGCTGTTCTATAATCTATATAGGTATAGGTACAAATCAATAACCATAATCTACCAATTCTCCCAAATGGACTATTATTTTTTTGGTCAAAATTATTACTTTCGCCCTAACGACCAACCGCCCATATACAGGTTGTAACTCATCTATTTGACATTATTGCATTTGTGAAATAGATGAATTACAGTATTTCACCTTGTATAGGTACTTATATCCCACATATTATATGTACCTATATTATAAGTAGGTATGACGTATGTGCGATAAAACATATTTTAAACTGTTATATAGATACTGCTGAGTGCCGATTAGGTATTTTTCTAAATCTGCATAAAGATTGCAATTATTCATTTTAATTAATAATAATACAATAGATATTAAGATATTATGTGTTTTATAATAAAATAAGAAGTCTTTTAAGTTGACCTTTGAGTGTTGAATATCAATATATGGTTATAAGTTATATGAGTTAATGACCTTTGAATACCTACGTCCATATTGATTTATTTATTAGTTACTACCTACTTATTATTTAGGTAGGTACATCAAAAGTCATTATTCCAATATTCTATTGTCGAATCGCCAAGTTAAAAATTCAAACTAAAAATTCATAACCTAATAAGTATTATTATAATTAATACAATTTAAAATGGCCAACGGCCTACTATGATTATTTTATTAAATAGGTTAGGTTACCTACCTAAGTACACAAAAAGGAAAAAAGGAGAGAGGTACTCAGGTAAGTTGTAAGTAGGTTACCTACTGTAATGTATGTGTTAAATTTAAATTCAATGATAAATCGTTATAGCATACGCGAAAAACGATTCTGAGGGGAGAGTTTTTATTCAATAAAAGTTAATAATAAATAAATTTAATTAGAATATTTTGTACATTTTTAACTTAAATGTGAACTTAAAATAGTTATATAAAATATGCCTAGGTATGTTTTATACTATTAAACAGCGATCATAAAAAGTTTTAAGGAACCTTATATTAGTTGTATTTAAAAACAATACAATTAAAAATGTTGATGTCTATATATGTATTAGGTACGCAAAAAACGTCAAAATATTTTAAAAATTATAATATTTTATCATGTCTGGGAAATGCTATAGTATATAGATATTTTATGAAAATTTCAAGTACCTATATACATAGGTACTATTGTACTAATGTACTATACCTATGTTACCGAATTAACCATATGGTTAATTCGTTTTTGAATTAATATACTAAGAAAACAATCGATTTTATTGAAAATTGGTTTTACACTTTTACCTTTCAAAAATACTATCTAGGTTTAATTTCAAATTCGCTACCAAAAACCACTACTAAAGTTGAAAATTGAAATTCTCTTTTTACTATAATATAGTACTATAATACATCCACATTACACATAATAAATTATTGTAAAATTAATACATTCATCGCTCTAATAAGAATTTAAAATTAAAATGTTCACAAAATGTGAGTCAATATTCAGTATATCTACCTAAATATAAATTTACAACCTTGGTTGTATAAAATGGACATCTATCAGAATTGTATATTTAAAGAATCATCTAGTAATTACCATTGTTTTTAAAATTATTATTAAGGATATAACATATAAACCCATAGGCGTTCCCCAAGTGGGGCAAGACGGGGAACTTGCCCCACCTGGAATAATGTTTTTTCCACAGCAATTGGTAAAATTCCTAAAGAGAAATAAGCTTCTAAAAATAGGTTTACCCATGTATTAAGATAAAAAAAAAATTTGCCCCCACCCTAGGAAAATGTCTGGGACGCCCATGTATAAATCAATATTTTAAATGAAATAAAGATCAGTTGTCAGTATTTGTCACTCATATAGGTGCAATTAGAAACCGACATTTCTGGGGATGCATAATATACAAAATGTACCTAAATACTAAAATTTCCAAAGATAGCTGCCAGATTAGTATAATAATTATTCTACATATAATAATTCATAGGTAGAGGTACTTATTTTTCTCATTCTCAATATAGATTAATACATTATAGTGCCTATAATATTTTATAATTAATGATAATTTCTAATTTTTATTAATTAATTCAAAATAGTCAAATTTAAATAGAAAAATGTTTTTCTTTTTGGGGGTGCTCAAGTCCTCAGTGCATCCCCCTAGTCACCCCAATGATTAGTAATTAGTACTTATAATTTTCAGAACCAAGTCCCATATATAGATAGTATATTTTGTATAGTGCATAGGACAGGTATGATTATTGAACACAGCGTATGTTATAGGTAGGTACCTAGTACCTATCATAGGCGTGCGTTTTGGATTGAGCTAGATGCGTATTTGATTACGCATAATATTATTATGATTAAAATTTTTTTATGTCATAACTCATAATAATAATTAAATTGTAAAATAGAATTACAATAAAATTAGTCGACTACTATTACTACTTAGATTTATCAACTATCATGATTCATACGCAACTTGGCATTTAATATTTATTATTTTATTATTATTCATTTATATATATTATTACCTAATGGCTGATACTGATATTTGTTTAATTTTTTTTTTAGTTAATATCATAGGTAACACACTAATGTCAAATACACAATTAATATTATAGATGTTTATTATTTATCTTAGACACTGAATATGAACTATGAGGTACACTATATAGGTACAGTAGTCAGTAATATTCACGGGCTGTATTATTATACTATTATAGGTCCGCGATCTATTGGTAGTATCAGTAACTATTAAAGTAAGTATCATTCTGGTTTTGTGGTAGTGGTTGTATTGACGCTTTCTACGCAGTGCGTGCGATTCGAGGGAAAACAAATACGCGTTGGGGTAACGTTCGGCTGTTGCCAAGGAGTATGCGTTTGTGTATTGTGAACAAAGGGTTTTCCAAACGCAATCACTGCCGCTACGCGAAGTCGCGAACGTTCTAGAAACTACAAACTCATTCCGCATTCGATAAAACGTCGTACTTGTCGGCTTGGCCTTTCACAATCCGCTTTCGTAGCTACGCAGTCGTTCTTTACCAGACGCGCGTCACCTGTTTCGCGTGCTAACAACGATCGTCGTCAGATAATAGAACATAAGTACTGTGAACGTTCCGAACGGATCTAGATTCTTCAAGAAACGCCAAAAAGTCTAATAGTTGTGGTCCGGTATCATAGTTTTGACAAGGTGAGTATCTACAGGATAAAAATTATAAGTTCGTTTAATAATTCGGGATTGCCGGATGTATCGCCATTGTCTCGCGTCCGGGGTGCTGCCTTCCCCCGCCGTCAACGATGACCGTGAACTGCTAATTTTGCGTACTATCGAGTATCGATCGGATCGATCACGATTCGGCTGTTCCGTATATGTATGATTTTATGTAGGTAATACGTAATCGTCGTTCCCGAGTCGGATGGCCGATTATGATTTCAGAAATTCGCCATTGTTCGGCCTGTGCGACACCCCCTCGGCAGTTCGGTCTCCGATATGGCGTGGTTTTGGTTTACGCACCGTACCGAGCTCATTGGGAAAGGCACGGTTCCGACAATAGTTCGTTATGACAAAAGGAAACTTAAATTTGGGTGTATGCGTTTGTGTGTAGATAATATAAACGTGCATTATACACACACAAATGCGTACGTATAATGTTATACTTGTGAGTGTGCGTATTTCCGTGTGAACAGGCTTTGCCATTGATATTTTTATTTCGGTGAGAACTGTTTAAATCGATTATTGCCCAGATGATTTCAGGTGTCTATTAAAATTTTATTGACATGTATAATATTATATACACGGTGAAGAAAATTTGTTAGATTTGCTTGTTCTAAGAGTATTTTTTTAAAAAATTTTTTTAATTGACAATTTAGACAAGCAAAATTCAGTATTGATTTACTAACATCCTACACATTGATATTTATTTATTATTTGTACATCTAGGCTTGATTTTACATTTAATTAAAAATGTTAACTTAATCAAACAATTTAATTTAATTGAAAATTATTTTATTTCAATAACTTTCATAGTGTGACATGGCATAGGTGTGTTAAGTCACTTTGTAGTTATCTATTTCAGAATTTTCCTACACAATTATGATAAAGAAAATAGGTAGTTTTATTATTATTACAGTTAGGTACTAAATAAATTCATTAACTATACATGTATTAAAATTCCTACCATTGATAGGTACCAATATTTATGTCGTATTCAAAATAATTTTCTAGTATTGATGTTTTTTTTTTG
>VUJU01003069.1:0-29668 GCA_009835225.1 Aphis craccivora | reverse complement strand
CCGCCGCCGCCGTCCATGTTGTGTCACTCCTACGCCATGGCGTCCGATTCGCGTCTGTGATATTCGACGTCACCGGATTTCGCGTGCTCCGCATCGTGAGACCTACCACCGCCTTGCATTTCTCGTCCGTAAAATAAAAATCGTTTATTATTATATATATTTATAATAAATATACTCTCACATCTACCTATACCCAAACCCCCTCTACCCTGTCTATATAGTTTTACTATAAAAACAAGTATTTTGTATTTGATATTATTGTAATATCAAATCCTGACGAGACACCATGGAAGGTAGCAGTAGCAGTAGCAACAATGACGCGAGCGAGTCAAAATCCGGGTGCGGTTGCAGCAGCGCCGCGGTAGACAATAACAACGACGCGACGGCAGCTGCCGCGGCCGCAGCGGCCAAGACGGCTAGGAGGACTGCCGCCCTGGTTGCGGCCAAACGAGCGGCTAAAACGGCTGCTTTCTTAGCGTCGGCCGCCCAGGAACAGCGGCACCGGGAATATCTGGCGATACAGGCCGAGCGGGAACAGCAGAAGAACAGGACGGGGACGACGACGCAACCCGACGACAATCATCAGGCGGCCGCCAGCAGCGGCGATAACCCTGCCGACGCCGCGGTCGGCGCCCGCGACTTCGATCCGTCCGATCCGGATCCCGAAGGAAAGATCTTCGCCGCCGCCGTGCGCGCCGTCATGTCCGAACATGCGGCCGCTGAGGAGTCCGAGATCACGATCACCGTATCGCCGACCACCGGCGGCCAGTTCGATCTGTCCGTGCTCAAAACCGATTCGGTGGAAAGTCTAAAGAAAGTGATCTCCAAACGTCTGAGAGTGCCCAAAGAGCGGATATGTCTGTTGTACCGCGAGAGGTGAGACAAATGTTTTATTCTTAACGTTTTACTTCGTTTTCGACGCCGCTTCCCCTTTTCCCCGTCGTGTAGCTGCCCGTCATCGCACGGCCCCTACGGTCTATAAGCCGTGCGAGTAGGCGAGGTCGAGCTCGTCTTTGGAGCTCCAAAGTACGAAGTATTATCCACCTCCGGGTAGACCTGACCAGCGTTTCCGTCCGATAACGAAGCTATCGCGAGACCTATTGTCGTGTTGGTGGTGGGGGGAAGGGGTCACGACCCTGTTTCGTTGTGTGTGTGTGTGTGTAGACCCGTTTTGACGCGTACCCTCGGAACAGCTGCTCGTTCGAGATAAAAATTGTTGTTGGTTCCCCGAATCCGTTTCGGATGTTTGGTGAAGGGGGGGGACGTGCGTGTATAATAATAATATAATAGTGTCGACGTTGCCGTTCCGTCGTTTATCTGTCACCGCTACTACGGTCGTTTATCGTGTCGTTTCTAAACAGTTTGGAAACGCGCTTAGATGATGACATATTATACGTTGTTTTCCGCCGTCCCATTGCTTGACGGCTTCACGATCATGTTTCGTAAGCACTACTTTTTTTCCCGTCTCCCCCGCCCAACTTCGGGACAAAACTTTCAAAAACCGCAACACGGCGAATTCATGCCAACAGGATTTGCACTCCCGTGTCGTCTATTGACGACGGATTTCAATAACTCGGTTGCCGATCGCGTTCACCGTAGGTGTCCGACCGGGAGAGCTCGTTCCGGTGCTCGCGCGTCCTCCTTCGCCGATGCTATCGACCGACGATACCGCGGGTACACTCGTTTCCCGGAAGTCGCATTTGTTATGATTGTGTATATAATTTAGGGCGATTCGCAATTAAAACATTCGTTATCAAACGACCGCCCCCCGAATTACACTATTTTAAAGTAGCAGCTGCCCGTGTTACTCTTTCGTAAATATTTTTCACGAGAACAAACTTGACAAATATTATGTACCTAATACATATTATTAATTTTTCGTAGGTTTGTAAAATAATATTTGTCCCGGTTCGATTGGTCGTTCTTTGTTACGGACGCGTCCCAAAACGATTACGTCGTTTATTCTTTTCTTTTTTCAAACCCCCCGCAGGTAACCCACAGACGATAAAAGGTTATGGGTGTAATATTCTTTTTTCGAGCGATTGTTGTTACGCAATCATTGGCGGCGGCGGAGTCTATCTTCGCCTGAGCGTGGGATCGAAATCCCAACAGCTGACAACGTCGCCGCTCCCCTATCCGAGGCCACCGCCATTACGGATTCGGGGGTGAATAACCCGACGCTGCGAGACGGGTCCCTTGTAGTTGGACAAGTGTAGAACAGCTGCTTGGTCTCCCTCTTCTCTCCATTGTCCGCCCCGAAGATACACGTCATCGCCGCTCGTTAAACGTATAAACGCCATACCCTGTGTCTCGGACATTATGATGTGTTCGTGAGGTATTTTTAAAAGAATTCTCCAGAAAGCAACTCGTCAAAAGTAGCTTTCCCCGGAAAACTAGGGGTTCGCAATACGCTTGCATCCGTTCATTGTTTCTATTGTTTTCCCCTCCACAATTTATCTTCGGGTATTTTTTCCTTACGTTTGTGATCGTGCGCACACGTGAAACAAATAAAATAATAATAAAAAAAATAACACCTCATATTACAGCTACGTTGTTTATCCACATGTTACGACAATCGCACGGTGGATGCAAACTATAATTAATAATATAATACCTATATGTAATTCGACGCATTTATGTAACGCGTCTGTAATCATTGTTATTATTATTGCGTTTAAACCTTGAAAATCTCATTGTTGTTCGCTATCGGTATATGTATTACCGTTGTTAATATTTTCACGGTATGAAAATTGTTAGGGATTTTTTTTCGAGTTTTCAAGAGACATATAAATAATAATATTTATAAAATATGTTTGATAGATGATAGTAATGTTTGTAAACCAAGATATTTCTATTTGTACTATACAGTTATTGACCAGACGTTTATTGATTTATGGTTTTTTTTTTTGTATTGTAGGCAACTTAGAGATGGCTCGTTGGACGACAACCAGTTGATGCAAGGAAGCCGCCTCACCCTACTGCCCAGCGTGGAAACCGGTCTTCTGGTGAGTAAATCTTCTTTTTCGTCTCTTTTATCCCGGTCCTCCCACCCTTTACCCCTCGACGATAAACCAGTTTAAAACATAAAATAATACCCATGTATTGTGTGTCCTTATTGCCACACATCTTGATAATCACGATATATTACATATTATTATTATATATTATATTATACTACTACAACTATTATATAGTATATACACACAACGGCCAATGTGCACGTGCAAGGACATCTCATCGCAGCTTGAGATTTTAGAATGTCTGAGGAGAGGGAAATCAAGTAGGCCTTGTTCTCCATTGCTCCTTCCACATTACTTTGGTTTCCCTAAATTTCAATACGGCCGACGAGACTAGAGGTAAAGAGGTTAGACCTGCCTACAAATAATGCAATGATATCAACGGTCAATCATAATAATAATATTATACTGATCATCTCGTAAAAAGAAATGGTCAGTGTAATTATTATTTCTAAAAAACATAATATTGGATTTTTTTATAAGTTGTAACCAATTGATTTATGACTGAAAAAACGTTTCACTTCGAGCATTCGTAAAATAACGTTATGATTGTATTATTTAAGTTTTGACTTATTTCGTTGTTATGGGCACCGTGATACGTTTGTATTATACACAATACGGTCGCCACGGTATTATTGTTACATTAAATTTATAATTTATATACATTCATGAACTACTGTTAACGTTAAAATGCTAAATACTCAAAAGTCATATTATTAAGTGTTACATTATTGACATACTATTACTTTAAGAAATTCTGAAATCGTACATTTTTAATCAATTTATTTACATAAGGTACCTATATTGTAGTTTATGGCGTTAGGTTTGAAAATCAATTCGAATGTAACTTCCTATATTTTTGGAATAGTATACATTTTACATTACCTTTTGTATAAGTTATTTAGAACATTTATGGATTGAATCTTAAAACTTTATGGAACTATCTCGGTATTTTTACTGTTTATGTTTGTAAGTTTGTTTACACACCTTTGTTATATTATCTCTACAGAATTATTTTTTTATACTGCTTTTGTTATTTGTTCGGTTTTTTTTAAATATTAAACTGTAATTAAATATTGCAGTATATAATATAAATATACAGTATAATAGTAAATATTTGAGTTAAAAGGAAAGTTATAAAATTTATCTAAATTCATAAAAACCCTTATCATACTAATTTAAGCTAACTGCTCGCATGAACTATACGAGATAGTAATATTTCAGAGACAATCTAAATTGTGTTCTTTGTAATTTTTAGTTTAATGTTGCGCAGTGTAATACGCAATTATTATGCTGGTGAATGTTTTTTTAATATGTCTTGTACAAACCGCAAACAACATGTATAGAATGTAAATTATTATACTGTTAATGATAATAATAAAACTAAAATATAAATATCACCATGCTAATTATTTATATGGTAGCTATAGGTAATACGTTTTTTGTTAACTTAATTTTTCCAGAGTATTTAATTAAACTATAGGTATTATTTTAATTTTCATATGTAAGTAACTAAATATTTTATACTATGACTGAATTTCATTCATTATTCACAAGTAAAAACAATAATACTAACCAGTAATTACTTATACTTAACTTGTTCTACTATCTAAATTATGTTAAATTGTGTGGGTTCAAGAATAATAATTTTAAATCGATAATAATTCCGTATTTACTATTGTAGAATGTATGTACTATATTTATAATGTTTGTATGTTTTGACTAACATTTCATGTACTATAACTGAATACAATATTCATAATATTTGTGTTTAAATATAAATTGTTTCCTCAAAATTCCTACCTTGTATACCTTGTAACATATAGTAATGTTAAGTAGGTATATATTTTGTTTCAAAAATTGTAGATAGTTTATTTTATGATTTTGTTATGGAGGTTTTTTTTTTTCTGAAGTCGTTATTATTAAAGTATATTAATCTACTTTAGTGTGCCATTTAATTGCGAAATTGCCATAAAATATAATCACATCGATAAATATTAAATTATAAACTCGACAACTGCACTACACAGTCGTTTCAAATAATTCGTTTTTAATAACTAAAATCTGAAAATAATCATTTGAACGCTATGACGCGTTTAGATTTGCGACAATGTATGAACGCAACATGGTTTTGGTTATAATGTTCACTGATCATAATATTACCATATGCAATTTATATTATTATTATTTTTAAACTGTGATGACGTATCGTTCGCGATTGTTCGAAAGTACAGAGTTCTAAGTATCGAACAAAATTTCCCAAATGGTCAACGCATAGTTGGTGAATGTGCGTTAAAGTTATAGCAGTGGGAGGGGTGCTGTAAATGGTAAAACTGTAGGTATTAAGTTTTTTTCAACATTGTCATTATTATTATTTTGTACACACAATTTTTTTCGGGATACCCTGTAACGGGGCTGTAACTGTGTCCCGTTATGACTACACATTGCCGGCTGTCCCGTTGTCTGGGTAACGGGATCCGGGCAACGGTATACACCTCGTGTCGGCGGCTCTTCGCCGTAGACCGTAGTGATTCGAATAATAATATTCTCTATTTCTCTCTCCTCGCTCGGACCAAAACGCCACCGAACGCCAACGGTCAACACCCGTTATGACCCGATCGTCATCGAGGCCGGAGGTGGTTCTACCATCGTTTTATTCCGTTCTTTTTAAACATTTAATGAATTCTTGTTGTCCGCCCAAATTAAAAACGCAATTTTGAATTAGCTATAACGCCTATAACTACAACATGTTTGAATGTTTCTATTAGGTACCTACATCTGAATTATTAAAAACATACTATAATATATGATGTGATGTGTGCTAGTCGTTGGTGGTTTATTTAAAACACTAACAATAATGTTAATAAGGTAGTTTCAATGTGGATTAGGGACAACCCCTTCGATTAAGTCATCCTATCAATTTTATTTAGCTTTTTTATACGTATTAAGATTTTTTAAATTTTTTTGTTATTATTTAACTTTCAATATGATAATGATAATTAATATTCTATTTCTTAATATAAATAAAAATGGTTTATTAATACTATTTTGTAATACATTTTTCATAAATACAAATACATGCCTTTGGTAATGATTTATATTTGTTTATAAGATATATTAAATACCATTTGCTAATAATGTTTGATTTTTATGTTTAAGTTTAAATTAAATTATTAATACAATATATTTGATGCACATTTAATATTTGTACATAATACGAGTATATTATATTCAAGTGCTCTATGTAATTATTTCTTACTTATCTATTATTGTATTCGCTGTCAGTTTAATCACAGAATAGGTGAAATTTCACCTATTCTGTGGTTTAATTTTACATAATATGTATATTGTATACATTGAATGTATATATAAATTATAATAGAATTTATTTTAAACGTCTTTAGGCTCCACCTTAGAATTTTTATCTACATTACTAAAATAAACACTTGGGATAGCAATATAGGCATACTGCTCTGATCTACGTTAGTACTTTGTTATGTGTATTAGTATTGTTATTACTTATTTGTTACATTCTATGAGATTTTTTTATATAACTTTACTTGACGTAGGTATAGCTTAAATTTACTTATAAGTTATGAGTACTTATATAAAATATTGCAATTCATAATTGTTCATAACGTGTTTAGAATATAAAATATCATAAATGATAGATGTACGATACACGGACAATAAACTAAAAGTTTGATAATTTTTATATTCACTCTAATAATATTAAAATTAACAATAAATTGGTTTTATTAAACACAAATTTATAGTGTTGTACTGTTGTTTATTTATAAGAAAAAGACAATGCATGCGGGTATGATAGTGTATGACGTACGGGTCTACCTACAAAAAAAAAGTATACATTTTTTATTTTATATTATCTAATATTAACTGACTGATGTACTTAATGTAAATAATTTGACATTATTGATAGCATAAATAAATACATTATATTTATACATATATTATACATTATAAATTTAATATTATTTTAAAATAAAAAATAATTTTTATGTTTGATATGAATTATAATAAAAATAATTTGCAAGAAACATTTTTTTTTTTTTTTTTTTTTTTTAATAAAATAATAAATCTATTATTCATATAATACTTAAATAATTATAAACTATAATGTTTATACATAATAGTACAAAAAAAAAAAAATTGTAAATAACCCATCCTATAATTAATTTTTCATTTACACAATTTAACCAGTTAGTGTAAGATTTTGTCTGTACTTTTCTTCTTGTAGGGATCATTTTGTTATCTATAATTTAATAAGTATTTATTTTTCGAATAAACCCTTCAAGGTCAAAAGTAGATACAGACATAATGTAATACTAACAGGTTCAATTAAAAAAATTATTAATGACAAATTAATTGTAAGATAAGTTATTTACAATGTTTTTGATACTATGAAGTATGAATATTATAATTTATAATTATTAAAGTATTATATGAATAATAGGTTTTTTATTAATAATTTTGACAACACAGTACGCTAAGCATAATAATTATGTGTGATGTGGTAGAATTAATATTTTGGAAATAAAATAATTTTTAAATTTACGACTAATTTCTATTATAATAGGTATTTTCATGTAATATTTTATCTATGGTTTATTCAGGATAAGTCATTGTATATTTCTGTTTTAGCTAAATTAAAAACGGAAAACATTGAAATGTTCACACTGTATTATTATTTAAAAAAAATACAAAATATCCTGTTAAATTTCGTAACCTACAAATTGGTGAAAACGTCTTAAACTCTACATTGTAGTGAATAAGATCTGAAATGTATGTTTATAATTTACATTTTTTATACTTTTAGAAGTACCTACCTATGTAAATAAAAATAGTATTATTTTTTTTTTAGGTGTATTTTTACACAATAATAATTTATTATTAGGTTGTTACCTATATATAAAAATTTTATTATTTTTCTGTTTGGCCTTTGCGACTATTTAAACGAACTTAAATAATACAATTCTCACACTCCATTTAATACTTTATTAACGTTTTAATGGTTTATTTTCTTACCATATTTTTAATTTTAAGAACAATATTAATAATTTCCTCAAGTTGTCAATTGTTTCCTTGTTTATTTTCAACGTATAAAGTTTTAAAATCATATTTATCATATTTAATATTTATGTATATAATTAATCGTTATATATTGGTTTTTTGTTTTTTTTTTTTTATAAACAATCCTAAATGTTTTAGTTATTACTTATATTATACTTAATAAATAACAAAGAAGTTTACGATAATAATGTAATAATGATTTTTAATATTATAATGTATAAATATAAAAATACTAACTTAAAATATTATTTATTTAAAACTTTGCTATTTAACTATTTTATATAATATGTATAGAACATGTGTTTTTACAGTTACAATAATAAAAAATAAAAATGAGTCTATGCTAAAAACTTGTTGTAGGTATAATATGTTTTGTGTAAAAGTGGATCAGCGTTGTTGCGTTATTCTGTTCTAGATATACAGTCGGCAAAGCGAATCGCGTGGTTTACGAGTATGGGAAAAAAACCACTGATATAATATATTTTTACCATGTTAACACAGTGTGTCCTAAATAAGTGTTATCGGGTTTATGTTCAATAGACATTTTTTTCAGGCAAAAAAAAAATCATAAATTGCATTTAGACTTTACACGAAATCCTATATTATAAGATAATATAAACAGTATAATATTTACAAAATTGGGCGGGCCGTCTTCCAAACCGGGCGTTGACCTTATCAGAGGGACCTTGTGAATCCAGGACCACACCCTGCCGATAACATTGTATTAATATTTATCACTACGTGTAATAGAATCTATATAGACAAATTCTGTGTACACAAACCATACATACTTATTAAATATCGAAAAATGTCTCTATATTTAAAAAGTGTTATATTTTATTGTATTTATTGTAGCCTATATTTTGGTTTTTTTTTAGGTTCAGAGACCAGAACAAAGTGTGATGCAGGCGTTGGAAAGTTTGAACGACTCTCAGGTAATTTCTCTATTTAATAGATTTCTTTTGACGAAAGATGATTAAAGATTCATAATATTTTGCTGTTAACTGTATAACGACGGTGTTATATTCACCGTTATATTTAGAATGTATAAAAAATATTTTAAAAGAAGCACTGACTGTTAAATCATATATTTTATTGTATAAGTGATTACTTTAATGTCGTTAAACATAATAAAAATCTATTAATTGCTCGATGACTGTGACAAGTAAAATATTAACTAATAAATAATAACTAATACATTGATTTCTGTGTCTGTATTTATTTTTAAGTTTTAATAAATTAATTATTATTGTTTAATGATGAAAAATAAGTATTATTTTAGATTCAGAAATTCATTACCTTTCTATGCATTTATAAGACTTAACGTTTAAAAAGAAAACTACAAAATATTGTTTCATATTTTAAAAATGTTGAAAAATTGATAATTTTGTTCAACTTATGGCAATATGATTTTCAAAAATGCCATGTAACAATTTTTATGATAGACCCAATCCACTAACATTAAACTTATAGGCTTTATTTAGTGGTTAAAATACAAATTCTGCGCCTATTACATTATTGTGCAATGTGTAGAATATTAAAATTATATCTGTAATGAAATTTATGTCATACTTCGCTTATTTTCGTTTCACCTGCGTGAGTCGTTTATTGTAAAACAAAGTAAATATATTTTATATATAACCATGATACATTATGTATTTGCATTTTATAATATTTCCTAATCTAACGTTGAAAGTTTATAGTACGAATATTGATATTGATAAAAGCATGTATTTATTTTTTTAAATGTTCAACTTAATAGTTTTTACTCTTTTGATTGTGTACTTGTGTACATTGGTAATTTTAGGTACTTAGTAAATTTATAAAAAAAAAAAAAAAGTATAAATTCTTTATAAATCATTTCATAACGTCCCCGAGCACAATACTGTTGTTTTATTATGTATTTAAATATAAACGAACTTATGTCACTACCTTCAACACGTCATTATTGCCTATATTATATGGCTGCGTTTATTTTATTGTTATTAGGTCAACGATTTCCTATCGGGCAAAGCACCATTAAACCTCACGATGAGACTTGGCGATCACATGATGCTCATCCAGTTACAATTATCGACCGTTTCTTCTTCTGGCTCGTCGAAACGATTACAGACCGCCGCTTCGACTGTGGCCAGCACCGGTGCAGCGGCCACACTAAACGCCTCGACCGTGGCTCCCGAACCACCCCAGGCCACCGCGACGGCGGCCACCGCGTGTTCTGCCGGCAATATCATCGGCACCCCTAGACTGATCCCCGGCGTGGACGCTTACCCGATCACCCGCGTCCGTAACGTATCCGACGACAGCGACGACAACTCAATGGACACGACCGAGGACTCGACGCCTCCAGCCTCGTCACCGATCGTCGCCGCCGCAGCAGCAGCAGCCGCCGCAGCCGCAGCCGCAGCAGCCGCCGCCGCCGCTGTACCCACGCCCCCGCCGGTGACGGCGCCTTGTTCGTGCGACGCGAGCACGTCGACCGCGTCCACCAACACGGCCACGACCACGGCTACAGGAGACAAACCGCAACTCGACACCCGAGCGCTCGCCGAGGCTTCGCGGAACCTTACTCAGACCCTGAAACAACTGTCCTCGGAAGTCCTCACCACGAAAAGCGGTTCAAAAGAGGTGAGTGGCAAACTATTGTTATTTAAGGTTTTTTTTTTTTTTTAAAGATAACGGCATCACGAAAAAACTAAAATATCCGAACGAGACGAATGGGATTTTTTTCGTCGGTTTGTCGAGGTAGAAAATTTATACAACGTCGTCGTGTAACGCGTCTAAAATTAGCGCCGAGTGACACTATCTATATGTGTTACAGCGATACAGTTGATATTTTCTGGGTGATTGATTTAATTTTTTCGTACCCGGACGTGTGTCTCGCATCGTATAGTCGCGTATAGTATCGATTGTTGCGTGGGCGGCAACGTCGCAATCCGGCAACGCGCGGGGCCCGGGGGTATACTAATTTCGTCTCTCGTGTCCCGAGGGTTATTATGATCAATGTGTGGCCGCGGGCCCGCAGCATCCGCACACACACACACACACACACACTGTACGGCCGAGTGTAGAAGAGGTGAGTCGTGTCGCCGACTTGTCGACGTTGCCGTTTATACGCGCGCGCTGTCACTCGTTCACACACTAACCCACACCGTCGCCGCGACCGTTCCATAGTCGTAGTCGTCATCTTTGTGAGCGGCGTTGGTTGTGCGTACACGGCGCGTATAATATTATAATGTACACATCCGATGACCTCGATTCCAGGTGAAATACAACCGAGTTTCTTTGCACGACCGAATTAATTAAATAAACATTAGACACAAAAAAGATAGAGAGAGAGAGAAATTAAGTGTAATGGGATTTTATACATGCGCGCTGCAGCAGTGTGTGATGTGTGTCTGAATTTTTCTTTTTATGAACACGTACTGGTTGTTTTCCCTGCCCCATCACGTTTTTCGGTCGATTTATTTGTGTGTGTGTGTGTGTGTATTTATTCATTTATTTTGTATTGTGTACGAGTACTGTACATCGATGCGTGTACAAAAATGCCGTGGCGGCGGGCCCAGCAGAATCCGGGTATCCCTGTTGGGCGTGGTTAGGCCGCCACAGTGAAATCGACGTCATATTGATCACGCGGGAGGTCGCTTATCACAAAGGCCCCGGGCCGGTGCGACCTTTTGTGTTGTGTACTCGGCGTTGCTATACACACACACACACGTACCTTGTTTCCCATTGATCGACTCTCTCTCTCTCTTTCTCTTTCACTCCTTCTGTTTTAAAATATATTAGCCCTCTAGAAATGCCGAAAACAATGAGACGCTTTATAGTGTGTACGTGTATGTATTATTTATTTTGTGTATTAATAATATTATACTACTGGATCTGCTAATGGCTAACCTAACGTTATCTTATATTTATAATTCATACATGTAGTTGTTTTGATTTTGAACGTGGTTTCTAAAACTTTTCAACTCTACCGAGACTCGGTGTAAAACGTTTTACTTGTCTTTTATATTCGTGAAATTTTCTCGTATCAATGTGACCTTATTTAAATTATTTATGCACTAGAATCTATAGAAAAACTGAAATAAAACTGTTAGAATATTTTGGATGTTTGTTATATTTTTATAACTCCTGACAAATTAATTTTTTATTGGCCGTTGAATAAAACGGAAATACGTGAACGTATTTTCAATTCCGCTGAAAATATATCATGTTTTACCTTCATTTTTTGTTTGTATATTAATAACTAGTGTATTATATTGTTGTTTTTTGGGCTGTGTATTCATTCGTTAGTCGTTACAACCTATGTAAAACAATTTATAAATATGGAATATATTTTTCTGCTCAAAATCTGCTTTCCCCGCTACAACGGTTAAACCCGTGTGCCTCCAGCGGACGATTCGTTAAATGTAACCGTAAACGAGATCCGTGTTTTACGGTACTCGGTGTTCCAGTTCGCCGGACAACGGTGTCTGGTAACTGTGTCGATTCCGCCTGGGCCGCCTCGGAGACTCGTAAAAAAATAAACTCTACGGCAAATAGAGCGGACCGTACCGCCGGTGGCAATCAATAGGTATACTGGGCCGAGTACTACTTTCCCCTTACTCCCTCTACTATTTTATATTTACTGAATCTCCTATTGATGTACACATTACGAAAACGTCGGCATTCTGTCTTTTCTATTTATTATTATATATATTCGTGTCTTAACCATTTAAGAAGAAAATCGATGAAACATTTCACTATTTTAATGTCGGAACAATAAATATCGATTTAACTTAATTCACGGTTTTCTATTTAATAATTATCTAAAAACACCAGCTGCAATTAAGAAATAATAATTATTAAGTTAATCGTAAATACAAACAATCGTACATATATATATACATATATATAATATAAAATGTATTGTTTTATTTACTTTACTTAGCTAAGTAGCTGATTTTATTCTACTTCAGAATAGTCAACTGTTTTTTTGATTTTTAGATTATTCGTAATCTACTAAGTTATATAAAAAACAAAACATCATAATATATTAAGTATTCATTGTTGTAGCACAGTTTAAAATAACAAACAAAAAATAGATCTAAGCATTAAATGTTTTATTCATCGTGAGTACGTGTTGTAAAGGGGTTGTTAATGGACAATGGTCCTGTGGGCGTCGCCCACCCAATATTTCTTTTGTCATCCCCCACGTGCGACCAACTCCTACGCATACTCCACATCTAACTATTAAATGTTCTTTGCTCTATGTGAAGCATACATATATTATAATTTATAATCGTATGTGAGACAAGTAAATAATATCATGTCATGAATAGCGGTTTTGTATTTAATTCTATAATATACACAAATAATAATGTATTTGTTCATGTTAAATTAATTTTATTATAATATTTCGATCATCATCGAAAACGTACTTTTTGTTTAATTTAACGTATATAAAATTGTATAAGTAACTATACGTTTTAACTGTTAGAATACTAATAATATTTAGTATAAAATGATAAACCACGTTGCTAGTTAATGATCGCCATACCATCACAATTCACAGTTATTATAAAATTATAATAAATACTAATAGAATAAAAATAATCCAAATCTATTTTCCCCGGTAAATACCTAGGTAGTTATTTTATTATTTTATTAATTATAAGTATAACTATGAAGGTCCAAAATACAAATATAATACGTTTTGTATTAAGAAAAATACTTATTTATATTTAAAGTATAATGAACTAAGTACATTAGATTTTGAACTCTTATTATTATGATTTCTTTATGTTTTATTCGCCATAGTTCCAAGTTAAATGATTTTAGAACCACATCAATACTAAAATTGCTCTATTAAAAATACGAAAATGTAATCAATTATTAGTGTGTATGCATGTGTTTGTTTGTATATTGCATTAATGAATATATTTGTTTTCATGTAATTCATTAAGTATGATTAAAAAAAAAACGCAATATATTATTGTGTTCTTTGTCTCGTGAAATTAATTATGCACCAGATATTATATTTTAACACTATAAAAATGTATTAAATTTAAATTGTTGATCATTTAAAACTTAAATACTACGTCGTTTTTGTGATTTATTTTTGTATAAAAATTAATTCATTTGTGAGTCGACCTTATCTATATATAGCAAGGCATGAATAAACAACAGACACTTTATATTTTATTTTAAATTAACCAATATTTATAAATTATAAGTAATATAACTAATAGAGTGTGAATTAATGATTGATCGTTAACTGTTGCCTTATTATTATTTGATTTTTCTAATACGTAAATAATACTCATAGACCATAGTATATCCCCATGTATGTATTGTGTATAGCAGCGGTTCTCAACCTTTTCGTATTCGCGTACCACCTACACAGTTTGAAAATTTTCACGTACCACCAGACCAATTTTTTTGCTTTCTTTTTTTTTTTTTTGGTTATTGATAATGTATAATACGTATATGTTTTTCATAAAGGGAGATTTTCTTCGCGTACCACAGGTTGAGAACTGCTGGTGTATGGGTTAGGTAAAAAATAAAATATTATTAAATAGTACATAATATTATAATTATTTATCAGTTAACAAATATTCTGTTGTATTTTTATTATTTTTTAAATATTGACTAACGCTATTACAAACATAAATAATATTACAAGACAATATATTATTATTACAGCTGTTTTTTGTAATACATTTATGTAACACAACATTGTAATGAATTTATTTATAAGCTACTTGTTGATTTTTTAAAATTTGGTGTTAAAAAGTTTCAAAGATTTTTAACAATACACCTTATTATGTCCCAAGTATTTTAAACATATACTATAAGTTGTACTTTTATTGTCCCTTTTCAGAAACTTATTATGTTAATACTATATATAATTAATTTGCCGATATTTTATTTTTCTTATATATGTAATTAGACGTTTCAAAGTTTGTGTTCAAACTATCTTTTAACGTGTATAGTTTCCTCAATTAATGTAAATTTAATACATTTAGTTCCTTGATTGTTGGTTTTGAAGCATTATTTTTAATTTAATAATTAATTAATTTTTGGCATTGATTTCCTTTAAATATTTTTGTTATCTTTTTACTGTGCTATTTTTCAAAACTACAAAAAAAAAAAAATTGATTAAATTCTTATATTATTTTATCAATTGAATAGTATAAATTGCATGTCGATTACCCATGTTTCGATATTCATTATTAAATTTAAAATATATTAATTTACTACCTATTAGAACTCATAATATATGTTTTAAAGAAAAGGAACTTTTTATTGAATTTCATAATTTACAATATTGTTATAGTTCTTACATCACCACAATACGTATAAAAGTATATACTATAATATATAAACAAATACACCAGTTAAATGAAATTTAATAAATATATAATAATATAATTAAATATTTTATAATTTAATATTTATATATTTTTACATTTTTATAAGTAATATAATATCTACTAGTCAACTGTAAAATAATTCAACTTATTAATTATCTGTGTTTTTATGATAAGCGAAAATTACAAATCGGTTAAAAAATGGTATGCTATAAGAAGGGATTCATCTCAAACTAACTCAATTTAATGACAATTCCCGCTTCATCTTATGTATTAATAATACTATTAATACTATGTATTTAGTAGGAATTAATAATCTTTGTACTTACCTTTTTTTCTTATGGCCTTAATAAACAAAATGTATTTAATAGTCAGGCATTTTATAATATTTATCAAAATGCAGTTGGTATTTTTAAATTATAAACTAAATGGACTATGGAGTTGTATTTAAAAATTGATATAGTTTTCAGCAATAAAGTTGACAGTGTATTGTGTATAATGCATTTATACATATTACATAGGTATATACATTGTAGGCATTCATTTATAGTTTGGTATTACTTTCACTTTGACAATAATTATTATACATATCGTAATCAGTTAACAAATCCTTGTTATTTTACAGTTTAATACCACTGCTGTGTTTGCTAAAATGTATTTTTAAAACACCCATATTGCTGAATATATAGCTAAAACGAGTTTTGGAAATAATAGTTAAATAAGGTAAACCTCTCTGGGAAACCATCTGGTCTTAGAATGTAACCTACAACTCGTTGAACATCTTTCAGTAGGCACAGTGAATCCGTATTTCGTGTAATGATTTTTTAACAGTCCGACACATCTCGTCAGTGTTTTCAGGCCATAACTTCTTTTACTCCTTCTCCGTAGACCATAATATAATAACTATTCACTCTTCAAGGGAAAAGGAATTATATTAATAATATTATAATGTAACGTGCTACGTGCATACATTTTTAACATTTATGTATTCATCTTTAGATCGTTGGTCTGCACGCGTATTATATTTTTTATTTTCTCGTTACCGTAGATACACGGTGACATTTTAATTTCGTGTGTTCCGATGGTACGTACTGGAGTGTGTGTGCTTAGAGTCCCCTTCTCCTTGCAGCGTGGTTTATATTCACCACTCACTAGTGACCCGTTGGCGGGGGCACGATAAAATATAAATACTATTTATTATTATTATTATTTTTTTAACTTCTTATTGCCGCCACTATACCGCATTTATATCGAATCCCGTCGTTGCGTTCGAATATTATTAATTATTATTGTATATTATTATTATAATATGATGCGTACTCAACTATATACGAATAGGTACAAACTATATTCTCGACTGAATCTCTTCTCTACCTACCTACCTATACCTATCTGTCTACCTCCGCGAGTACTCTCTCACATTATTATTACCATCATTATGTACTCCTACGCGTCCCTCGTAATATAATACTCGTCGCACACACCATTTACACGAAATGTGGGAGCCCGCCGTTGCGTCAGTGGAGGCCCGCTGGTCGACACCCACACGTCTACGGCGTATTAATCGTTGCACAGGCACACACATCTGTGCGTTGTAGTAATAATGTGTATTTCGCCGCCCTCGTGCATTTTCGGTGGGTAGCGGTTGTTTACCCGGAGACGAAAAACCCGTTGCCAAGGGTGGTCGCACCGCGTGCCGTGTGGTAACCGGCAAAGGAGAGGCTCCTCTTTTCTTTTTTTTCGGCCGTGCGCCGGGCGTCGTCGTCGCCACCGCACCAATCGATTCGGTCGTCCTGCCCGGCGGGGCTCACCGCTTTCGACGCAGCCCCCCTCGACTGTATATATTGATCACGCTCTCTCACCTCTCTCGCGTTTGTCCCCCTATCTCTCCGTGGGGCGCGGACCGTCAGCACCCCCTCCCACCGTCGGTTAAGGGGCCCGGACGCCGCCGCCGCAGCAGCCGACGTCGATGTCCTCCGGGCTCCGAGCGCCGCCGCCGCCGCCACCCCGCGCATTGTGCATCAACGGACGCAGCCGCCGGTGCGTCGTTGGGCGGCTGCCAATTTTGAGGCAGGTCGTTGCTTTTTACACACACACACACACACACATATAACACACCACTAATGGCCCACCGCCATCGCGCCGATTAGAATATAAAATGTTAGCATAACCTGGTATCGCGCAGTGTGTGCGTATATATTATAATATAATAATAATAATATTATCATAATTTATACGAGGGGGGGGGGAAAGGGTAATCGATTGAGGCAACCTCGTGAGTTTTTCAAAGGGTCGGTGGGTTGATAGGCGGGTAGGTAGGTAGTGACCGTTTTAGTATTAACTAGTATTTTAATGTTTACATCGACGGGCAGTTAAAAATATGACAGTAAATGCCTTTATCGGGTTTTACCGGTTTTGCGGGTGAGTGGGTGGAATATTATACTAGCCTCTGAAAAATGTCAAGTTCGGCACGCCAATTACTGTAATATTACACAAAGTATGTAAATGTGTTGCCACATTCTTGATTCTTTTACGTGTAATTTTTGATCGCGTTCCGATGACGTTTCTTAGGCGATACAAAACGATGTTTCTTGGATGTTTTAATCTATTCTGTTGTCATTCTTCCCAAAATTTCCTTTCACAAATGCTGAGACTTTGCATTTTTCGTTTACCGATACTTAAATGTGCGGAGGAGGGGTACACTATAAAACATATTTTATGAATGTTTATGTTATATTATTTATTGTTTTGTTGACTTTTGTTGAACTGTAGCTGACGTATACAAAGTCTGTCCGGATCTTCATATTCGTGTTTCATAATTTTATTTGCTTATTCATTTTAATTAATATTTGTCCAAGTCAAAACCTACTTTCTATACTCTAAAGCCAAAAACTGAGTAAAACCTCACGTTAGTTAAAAAATCACAAGTCGTTTTTTTGTGTTTACTCATTCTAAATTAAAGTAATCAAGGTATCAATAATCTTTTTGATCATATAATAATTTGCATACCTATCATATTATGTAATTTTATAAATTTATTAATATTTGCCTTCAGAATTGCCGATTCTATATTCATATTGAAATTTTATTCAGTTTGTTTTCAATTGTTTAAAAACTGTTTAGAAAATTATGGATTTTTCTTAACTGTTTTACAAAAGTTGTTTTCTTATTTAATGTATTTTTTTGTTATTTTTCAGATGCACATTGGGTTCAAACGAAGGCCAGGTGCGATAATCGAAAGCATGCAACATCACGGCAAAGGCGTTTACTCTGGAACGTTTTCTGGTAAATTTCATGTTCATTTTCAAATACTTACTAAGGCTTTATGCATATCTTCCATGGTTTCCTACATTTAAGTTAGCCTAAGGCTTCTTGGCTGAAAACATAGAACTACTTATATGTCTGCCATTAACTTCATGGGTTGCACCAACAATTTTGAACTACCTACAATATTAAAAAAAAATTGTATTTTTTCGTACAATAAATGTACGAAACAAAATATTATGTGTTACTAACTAACTTTATTTATTATTATAGGCACCTTAAATCCAGCCTTGCAAGATCGCTTTGGCCGTCCAAAACGTGACATTAGTACCATCATACACATACTCAATGATTTACTGTGTGCTACACCACAGTACAGAGCTGCTGCTAGATCAGGCACACCTGCTGTCTGTACAGCCACTACACTTTCTCCCGCTGCTGCTGCTGCCCAAGCAGCTACTCCATTTTCTACCGCAAACAGTATGTCCGCTCAAACATCTACTAATTCTGATAATACCGGTAAGAAATTGATAAAATGACCCATTTATAGCATACAAACTTGAATATATAGTTTATTAAGTTATATATATTTTTTGTAGAGAGTGAGACTAAAGAAAATGCAGCTACCCGTGGAAAAATGGAACGGTTACGTTTGATTATGGAAGAGAAACGTGAAAGACGTAGAGCTGGTCGTAACGTGCCTTATGATAAAACTAAAGCAGGGACACAGTGGTCCGCGAAGTCAGAAACACAGAGTGTTGCTCCATCAGATCCTCCTGCAGATCCAACATTACCTCCTGAACAAGTTGTTGTTTGAAAAACAGCTCCTGAGGATATGAATAATTTGTGATATAAATAATAATCCCCACCATTGTTTGAATTTTTTTTTTAAATATGTATATTATATATTTATATAATGCATAATATATATATATATATACATATAAATTTATAAAAATAGATTTATCAACAAATATGGTCAGTTATACTTTAGGGTGCAATATTAATATTGATTAATTATAAAGATAGAACCTTCTTTAAATAATGTAGAATCATATAATTTAACCTGTACCAAATATTTTTTTTTCTAAATGACAACAAGTAAAAATTATGAACAGTTAATAGACAAATTCAAAACCAATCGTCCATAACTTTAAAAAAATATATTTGTAAAGAAACTGTATAGTATAATGTTTATATTTATAAATACCTAATTTGTTTTAAGTGATTTTTTTTTTTTTTTTTTTTTAGGGAGTTAAAATATCAGTTGATAAGAAAACAAATTGCGATTTATTACCTCAAATTTCATGAATGTAAAAATTTGTAGATGTTTTTAGAATTTTAAATAGATACTGAATTTTGTCTCGTCAAATTTTAATGACATATTATGTATGTGTATATATTATTATAAATCACGCGTGTCTGGTTATTAGTATTCGTATGGTTAATGAAATTGATAAAAAGTAAAAAAAATAATAAAAAAAATAATGCTTAAATATTGAATATTTATTAGGGTAATTATGTACGAGGAAAGTAATATTTAAGTTTTGTTTGACCGATAGGGGTTTTTTTTTATTCACTTCTACATAATAAAATCATGAAACATAATATTATTCAAAATAAAATGTTTTTTTTTTCTGTTAATTTGTATATTTAAAAAAAAGAAAAGAAAAAAGTTAAACTGACTGTTTTTTATATAATATTTAAATATTTTACCTGCTTTTCCTAAAGTTTTAATTTTACTGTGTAATGTGTATCATATTTTGATACGATTAAATAAATGTTCATAGAGTATGTAATTGTGTTATTTATTGGGCATTTCTTTGTTATTGATTTTAGATTACTATATTACTCAATTTTTATTATTTTCATACTTATTAACATTGGTAGTTTATACAGCCACTTAGAAATGTTTTCATAATATTATAAACCTTATGAATATCAATTTATATATTATATAATATATATATATTTTTTTTTTAACTTATTTATAAATAATCCTCAATATTTACATAAAAAACACTTCATATAAAAATAAACAACTTAATTGCAGTTTTGTGTTAATTTAATAACATTTTTTCGAAATAAAATTTCAAATTGCGAAGGAAAATTAGTTGTACAAATAAATCTATAATAAATATATTTATTATATTTAGCTTAATACCGTTGATTAAATAATATTAATTATTGATAATTCTACTCTAAGTGTAAGAGTATTGATAATATATTATATTAGTGTATTAAACCTTAAGTTAAAAGTAGCAAATAGCTACAACTGTACCTTAACATTAAGAGATTATTTTTTTCTAATTTAATAATTAGGCTTGAATTAATGTTTGCAAAAACTAAAGAAATGTTATCTAATACAAAGATATTATGTCTTATCAATTAGTAAAGCATTTTATTTATTTTTTTTTATGTGTGTATTTATAGAAATAATTCCAACAGTCAGGCGCAGATTCAGAGGGAGATTCTGGTGCTCAGACACTGTCGATAAAATAATTTTTTCTTAAAATACCTATGTATTTCTTAAATTATTACATTATGACATAGATATTGAAAAAAAAATGTTGAATTGGCCAAATTGACAAAAGTGTTGTAGAGATCGTATTATTATTGACTTATTGTAGAAATTCAAGTTTAGGTACAAAGTAATTATTTTGTAGAAATAATTTAAATTTTATACAGCTAAAACTACTCTAAAAATTTGTCAATGCATCTTAAACATTTAACAATTAAAGAGTTGCTTGATATTATTTATATCATATCAATGACAAATATAATGTAAAATTTATCACAAAAGTGTTTTTTTTTTTTTTTTTGAGATAAAATCATACTTGAAATCACTAATAGGAAAATACAAACTAATTAGACTTAAACTTCTGAATATTCATAAAGATATTGAAATTTCTCTTTAAAAAACTATTGATAAATATTTACCATTATTTTTATGTTGATAATAACTTAATATTTAAAAAATGTATTTTACATTAATAAACTAAAATAGAAGAGATTATCACTTATAACCAATTCCCCAACTTTTTTTTATCTGAGCCCGCCCGTGCATCCGTGCCTGCCAACAGTTATGTTATCTTTAAATGTATTATTCATTTTTAAGTTTTAACTTAAACTTAATAACTATAAACATTACTGTCAACAATCAAATAATAAATAGTTTTTTTAAACATTAAATAAATTAATTTGAAATTGTTTTTATTTAAGTTAAATGTTGCTATGAAAATGTTATTGATACATGGTATTCATTATTTAATATTAATATAATATTATTTGTAGGAATAGTATCCTGGGTCAATGGCTTTTATAGTAAAACTGAAAAATTTCCAATTTTATTAATACATTTAATTTGAAAAATCTATATATTATTATATTAATCAAATGCATTAATTATATACATAAATGAAACATACTAAACCTTATATTAAATTTACTTTGAATAAACGATAATATATTATATAATATAAATTCACATCTAACATCTCATCAATTCTCAATATATGTATGAATCTACATATGAAGACATACCAATCAAATTTTAAACCACCAATGGCACAAACAATGAATAAAGCAGAATACTAAGTTAAAACAAACAAAAGACAATATTCAGCTAGTTATGGCATAACCCAAGACTTAAGAGGAGAGAAGAAACTATAACTATGAGTATACTAAATAGACTACGAAAGGGCATGCATTCATCACACATACCATTTCATGTCAAACAAAAATGCTATCATATATAAAATGTGTGAAGTGGCGGCCTACACAGTCAAACATAATATAATTACTGAACGCTAAAAATACGAAGACTCAAAAAAAAACAATATATTTCACAACACATCGGGGAAACACTCGGACCAGACCTACAATCAATTACCAACAGTATACAATTTTTAAAAGAAACACAACTATACAACTTAATTTAAGCCACAAATATCAAAATGTAACTATTCTTTATAAACTAATTTTAAGTTAAGTCAAACTAATGGTCTGAGCAGCCGATGTTCATGTTTTATGAAAGATCATTAAAAAATATTTATAAAATATTATTAATATTGCTTTTCAACGTAAGAAATTACTGAGAATCGTAAGATAGGCAACATCAACGCAGTAGTATATATTAAGTGGCAGACAGCTTTTAGTTGGACTTAGGGCCGTACTCGGATCGGTTTTCTCGGGTAATTTGTCCGGGACCAGGACCAAAAACTATTTTTGAGGGGCCCAGGTAAACAAAAAAAAAATTTAAATCATGACTGGCCCGGGCCTACAAAAAAATTTAAATTTTAACGGGCCCCAGATGGAGCTTAGGTAACCAATGGGCACTACCATAATAATAATAATAATAATAATAAACAATGTGTACCTATAAAAAATGCAGTAGGTAATGAAATCGCATTATACTGTCATTAAAATATATGATTTGTGTGATTTGTTTGCTATTTTACGTGTGCGAAATTATACTCATCTATAATTTTTGTAGTCTATCTATATGGTATTATAAAAAGTCATTTATTAAACTGTCTCTTCAAAACTGATACATAGATTATAGATAAAAAAAATAACAAGTTTTCAGTATCAGATATTTAAAAAAATGTTGTACCTCCCCGAAATTTACGACCTTGATAATATATGACGAATATGTATTACAGAACTTTCATTTATAGTAACTAGAGTGAATTTAATGCCATTTTTCTGGTATCCCCCCGATCATGGTCGTTCTCACGGGGGGGGGATACGGGAGATGGATCCCCCCAAGGTTCATTATTATGTTACATATTAGTGATATACATTTTGTCTACTTTTGGTAACCCTTGCAGTTTATCATGTAACAATTTCTTTCATCCCCCTCCATTGAAAAATCCCGAGAACGCCTCTGCCCCCGATATAAAAAATTAAAAAAACATGCATTTTTGTGTTTATCTATAAATAAACTAGTAAAACTACTAATAGGTTCTATATATAGAATACACATACACGAATTAGGAATATATCTAAATCACTCAGTGGTATTCTTAATATTAAAATAAGTGCTCATCAGTTATTTTAAAACTAAAATATCAAAAAATCATATTTATAAAAATAATATTTTTATATTCAAATTTAATAACCAATCAATTTATTTTAATATTAAATACAAAAAAATCAATAATGACTTAATCTGAACTTAAAATATACTGTATTGTGCGTTAGTTATTTCGATGTTCTAAAATATAATATACCTACATTTATTAAAATGTAATCATCTAAGTTATTATCTACCTATTACTAATTAATATGTACGCACGTATGCATTAATAATTTATCGATAATTGTATTATTAATCTAATTAAAAACAGTTTGGTTAAGAAAAATTAACTATAAAAACTTAAATATTTTTAAAAGCATCCAGCTTCCTTAATTTTTTCCCACCCTCTTCCCCTTTCTATTATCCTATTATTATCCTATTCTATTATATTTTTACAATTTTCCAATGTAGGTAATTAGAGTTCCATGTAATTTTATGAACACCTGAACGTACAACAGAATTGAATAATTACTTTTTTGAAGATAACTATTTGAACTATTTACACTAGATGGTATGTCAGTAATTTTAGGTTAATTCATATAACATTTATTATTCACACTTCGTGACTTAAGTCTGTTTACGATTACATTTAAATTTAAAAAGGAAAATGCTTTGGCAACCAAATATGTAATTCCTTAAATAACAATATAACTCTTATATTACTTCTAGAATGATATAGGAAATAAAATATAGATTTTACAACAATTTCCGTTGTAAGTTGGTGAAACGTTTCTCCTGCACACGTGTCTAAAATAAACTTTCTCGTGTTTGAAGAGAGAAACAAATACATATTTTTTTTCGTACAAAATCGTACAAAAAAATACATAACACTTTTAAGGTTTGGTATTAAAATTCAAAAATGACAGTGCTGAAAAAACGAAGCTATTTGGGAAGCATATATAGGGTGATTTTTTTATCGTTGAACACTTTGCATACAAAGTGTATACTAGTATACTAGTATAGTAGATATAACAGTACCAACTTTATATAAGTAAAATCGAGCTACATTTTTAACCCTCCTCACATAATCAGCCACATTGCCACCGAATGTAAGTAGATAATGTTCGATACAAAGGGTCGTTCCCCTCGGAATACAACACTGAGTCATGCTATTCGTTCATCGCCCCTTTCATAGTAGTTATTATGTCTTTTGAAAGACGCACTCGTATAGTCACTCGCGTTACTTCTCACTATCTCAGAATCTTTAGTTTTCAGTTTACTACTGAATTTTACCCATATAGATGGATTAAAATACGAATTATGGACTTAACATTTATGTTGCAAAAACTAAAACCTTGGATGCGATTTGAGAAAAAGAAATCGTAATGGAATGCTGAAAACATTCTCTACTCATAACAGGTGTTTTCTATGTAACAACCTTGATTGTATTTTACAAATTGCTGTGGTTAAATTATTCTAGGAAAACTATTTTCAACGTGTTTTTACCTTTTTTTTCAGTTCATTGACATTTTATTATTCATATCTATGTATAATATGTCTATAATAAATTGGTCTAAATTTCAAAGGTATTCTGCATCAAATTTTCATTTGTGTAATGATTCGATTAAAATTATGTTCAGAATCAGTTGAAAATTACACTATATGTACAACTAAATTAATATATATTATATAGGTTTGTATAATAAATGTTTAACTGTTTACGTTTTTCATAGGATGTTGAATATTTATAATGTATTGTACTCAAATTATTTTTATAATTAAAAACTTTTATACTTGTGTTGAAGTCAATATTTATATTATAAAGACAAACGTTCAGACTAGGTCGGTATGGGGTTATTTTCCACTGCTTCTCTTTAACTCAAAACACTTGATTTATATTTATTGCTTTGTAAGTAAATGTATTAATATAATACAAAAATGTTGTTAGAATGCATGTAACACAATGTGTTATTATGTCTTTTAATTCCAAGTAATCACATTATTTTTTATTTTTGAAACAAATGTTATAAATTAACTCGTTGAAATGGTTCCAGTAATGCTAAAATTATTATTATTTTCAGATTATCAGCACTTCTAGAATCAAGTTTTAAAAATGAAAATCCTAATTTAATCTTGTATTTTATATTATTACATATATAGGTACACAAATAATATTTGTATTTATTGTTTATGTAGGTACTTAAGTACAAAAATGTATATACATTTATAGGATTTAAAACTGGAGAAATGGTTATATGCTGTTTACTGTTTAGTATACATTTTGAATGTATCTATCTAGTATCTGGCTATCTATAAAAATAAATAGGTAATTGTAATGTAAGTGTAAAATGTTAATTCATTCGTAAGTCATTATATACGATAAAAGGATTCTAATCGGAGACTTCTATATATCAATAATATATAAACATCTATAATATATTGAAGGATAATGTTTTTAAGTTAATTTGTATTATTATAACTATTTTATTTTATATCATTTATAAGTCAATACTGCGTTAATAGCTTATAACTATAACGTAGAACGATGTAAAAGGTTCGTCGTTCGTGGTATATTTACGAATGTCAAATATAAATTATTTTATATAGTATAAACATATAACATTTGAAATTAATTATTAAAGTATAAAAAATAATAATGTAAGTAATTGCTGAATGTTTCAAGTTTCTAAATGGTTAAGAGGATGTCAGCGCACTATTTGTTTTCTCTCTCTGGCTCACACGCTACATAGACAAAACTCATTTACGCAAAATCATTTTTTCAATGATTTTAAGCAATCTTAGAGTAAAAACACCCATCATAAAAAAGATAGAAAATAATATTTTTGAGGGAATGACATATCGATTTGTCAAAATGTGGTCTCAAAACAATTTAAACATCGTTTAAATTTACAATATTAGGTATTTTGTTTATTTTGAAAGTCAAATAATAATAAAATATAAAATTGATAGGTACGTCATTCCCTCAAAAATATTATTATCTATCTTTTTTGTAATCTGTGATTCTAGAGTTTAAGAGATATTATTACGATTGACAGAGAAAAAATTGAGGTACCTATATAAGGATATGATTGATATTCCAGAAAGAGGGTTTTGGACATGATGGACTTAAAATCCGTGATGTGATGGTAAGTGAACGAAGTGAAACAACGGGTTTCCATGGAAGGGTTGATTGATGAGCCAAAGAGACATCAAGAATTATAAGACTCTAAATAGTTATTTTGTTAAAAAAACACAAAGAACAATTAGAGTAATTTCAAAAAAAAAAACGAACACGATGAAATATTAAAGTAATATTGTATAAGAATATTTTAATTAGTATATTTACCAAATTTAAATAATTTCATTATCTGAAAAATCAAAATAAATACAGTTTTATTACCTATGTACATTTTTATAAAAATATAAGTACGAATATATGTTAAATTAAACAAGTACCTAGGTATCTATATGGGTTTTGTGTGTGCACTGCAGTAATTTAGTTCATAATTCGTTACTATTATATTTGTTGCTGGCAATAAGCAAGCCTCGAGCTTTGACCTAGTTATATTTAATAATAATAATAACAACAATGGTCAATGAGTATAAACATATTTTTGGTTTCGTAGCATACAATTTATGTAACTCGAAATAATTAACACAGCCGGATATATAAAAAAAAGATTTAAGGAAGTTTTAATTTTAAAATAAGTATACATAAAACTATAAAAGATAACGATTCTGAACATTTATTATTAATGAAAAAAATATATAATTGGTTTAATTATATTAAAAAAAAAAAAAAAAAAACAATTAAAAAAACCATTTTTATACTCATTATGATATGTATTGTATTATTTTCGTATGTACCTGGTTGTATTTGGAAACTACTTTTAGTAAACACCGGAATACTAGAAAAAAAGATTTTATACAGACATACAGTAATTATATGAAGTTGAAAAATAAAATTTTCATCTTTCACCTCTCAAGGTCAAATTCCTAAATATTTATTATAATGAGCTATTGGTCTATTGATATGTACAATACACGCAGTACAACTATAAAAATAGTATGGTACAAAACGTGCAATACATACATAATTATACATATATATTATATAACTTCATTCAAAAATGTATAACACTGGTTTTTTTGGTCTCAAATATTTCAAACTTTCAATAACTACGGTCTATGACATAGTAAATAAATATTGTAATGTGTGTATATAACACTATATTACTAGTTTTACTGTATAGTGTATATTCTATATATTATAGTATTATACACGCACTAAATATATTATACGAATATGGTTCCTATTATTGTTATTATTAAGGTCACATATAATAGCGTACCTATATATGTATATATATTAATAATATTTTAATAGCATTATTAATACAAGGTAATATATGATTTAAAAATTGTCATAAACGTACATGATAATTGATAACAATATTGTACAATAAGTTTAAAATTTTGAAAATTATTTAATAGTTAAAAGTAATATACTATTATAGGGTGGGTCAATGAAATTTTAAAATATTCGCGTCTATGATATGTTATTGTAAAAGCTTATAAGTACACCAAAATAAATTTATTGATATACCATAATACGTAATTACTAATTATACCTAATTTAAAAAGTATAAGCAGTAAGCTATCATATTGATTCGCGTTATTATTCATGTTCAATGGAATTCGTAATTCATACTATGATGATGAGTACGATGCAACAACAATATGCAGTACCTAGGTACCTGTATTAGTTGGCGGTTGATCACGAATTTGTTGGATATTTGTCATCATAATAGTATATGATCGTATATTATGTTTTTTGTAATTTAAATGACTGAAACATCGTATTTATTACAAATGTAATTCAATAAATATAAATTCACTTTTGAGTTTTGTATTATTTATCACGCTAAGGTTAAAATGATTAAATGCTTTAAGTTGTTTTTTTTTTAATTATTTTTGTCGGGACAATCAAGAATAATATAATGATACATAAATTAATGTAATATGAATTATACCTATATACGTTATGTATGTATGTATGTGTGTAAAGAGTTAAATTAGGTTGGTTTCTTTTAAATTGCTTTGTTGTTCTTAAATTAACCGTATGAATAATGTGCAATCTATAGAGCATCTTGTTTTTTTTAAAATTGCACACGAGAAAAGTTGTTGAGTATCAGACGTGACGACGACCTACGTATTATGATTAGGATCAATTATTAATATAATATTTTAATATGTATACTGTATATACATGTATACATGATATATAACATACTATATATACTGTTTTTGAGATTTTAACAACAAAATTTAAAAAAAAAATTCTTCACTAATGTAACAGAATGTTTGCATGTACATTGCAATATAATAGTCGCATTTGTATAACAAGCGGATATACGGTCTTATAAAAATTCATCATTGTGAAATGTTAAAAATTTCGCGCTCGCAAACACGAGCGCGCCAACAAATCGCCGTGCGTACTGGCGGAGTTCTCTCTAAAATCCGGGTGGCATACGCATACGTATGCGCTATACATACTACATACCTACATAAAATATATATATATATATACACATGAGTTTGTGAAGAATTTCTAGAACGCGCGACCCGATGTCGTCGTCGTCATCATCGTCATCTTCGCGCAAAATTTCATTGACCCATTCCGTTTTATAACGTTCGTACATCGTATACGATCAGCTGTTCATTCGATACATTGGAAATAGTCTATGTCATTATATAGCCATGAAATCGCATAAATAATATTACTCATTACCATTATTTTACCATTATATTATAAATGTTATAAATGGTGTACAGAAGGTGGAGAATAATTCCAAAATGTATATAAATCCCGAATGCACGCTAATAAGAATATAATATTTCGACTATACTGTAATACTGTA
>VUJU01003068.1:0-29669 GCA_009835225.1 Aphis craccivora | reverse complement strand
AATTATTATCAGTCTAAAAATTAGGTATATAATTCAGTATTATTTAAGTACTTAGAGTTTATTATTGTATTGATTTCGTATCGAAAAAATTGTATTTGTGTTTTTGTAATTTAATTTTTGGTTTGTATACTTATAGTATATAGTTACGATTATTGATTATACATTATATGGTGTTTTTTGAAATAAAATAGGTACTCGAATAGTAGGTATTTTGAATAATAATTATTTTTTTCGTGTATAATATATAATATACAATTTATAGGCAATTGAGGCAATTGTATACACATTTGTTTTGTTGGATATGCATTTAAATTTTTATCTGTATCCATAATTTAATATTACTTGATAAATTGTATATAGATAAGATATTCCAAAATAATATAATAACTCAAATCAGTATAATGTGAATAATCCACTGAAAATATAACATTTATTGTGGTTATTATAAGCTATATTTTAATAATTATCACATATTTTTTTTAAAGAGTTATGACTAATGTCCAATGTCATATAGAAATAGTGTCTATTCTGATAAGATGGGTCATATTTATTAACAGGTCTATTTAACAATGTAATCTGTAAAGTAGGTACGTGTTAGCACAAAAAATATCTGCAAATAATAAATGTTTTAATTGTTTTAATGTTATCAATGAAACAAACTTTATATATATAAGGTTTTTATATACATGTATTTACGTAGATAAATTTTTACCTTATTTTTGTTTACATTTTTTTTACATTATTGGGATTTATTAATTTATTATGTTTTGAAATTTAAAACTGTATTACTGTGTCTTTATTTTATTTTTATTCTATATAGTCTTATAAATCATACGAGTTTAATGATTTATTGTATACATCATATACATTATCATTTTATATTTTTATTTAATTAATTAATTGTTTCAACATACTAAATGTTTTTAAAAATTTATTAATATTTAAAAAAAATAATTATATTGAATCTTTAAAATGTGGCTTAATTATTACTATTTTATGTATAGTACATTAGTACCTGTAAGATAATTTACAACTCAACATTATTTGAATAGAATTTAAATAGTATTTCTATTTTCTAGTAGACAAAATTATTTACTAAAATTGGTGGTCATTTGAAATTGTATTTCTTCTTTACAGTGACGTATTTCTATTTTATATGTATGCGATGATATTTATAGGCTTATAGCTATATATATTATAACATGGTGTTATATATATAATATACCGTCGTCCGTCGATAATTATTATAAATTATAATTTATAAGTATCTGGAAATTACATTTATGCAATAAACTAATAACTAATAATAGGTATTTAGATATAATATATATAATTATTTTTTTTAAATACCTAATGAAGTTTTTAGATTTTAGATTTAAAATGAAGATGCTATTAATTAATGATTATGTAATGTATTTTGCTTATTATTTATTCATATCTCTACTCTGTATTGTATACTATTCTCTAAATAATGTTTATTAGTAAGTGTGTTTTATTTTAGTTAAAATAAATAATATTAATTTATACTAACATTAGCTTACATTTCAAAGCTTAAAATTAACATTTTAATTTTCAGAGATTGTTGCAAAAAAAAAACTTTAAATACCTAATTAGACATCTGAAATTTAATGGACCAATTAATTAGCCAACTTTGGGTGTAGAAATACCTACGCATTGAAGAATTTTAAAGGAACTTAACGTTTTTCGATTAATAATATGTCAAGCCTTAGCACATTGAACAGTGTTATTTTTTGTTTTATTTTTTCTTTGATGATAAGTACATTTGGTCGGTGTTTGCCCACGGGCCCTCACAATAGAGGTTTTGTAGCGGCTGTATACTGGTCATATCGTTAACATCGTGAACCAAGTATTCAATTGCGAAGGACATTTCGAGTAAATGTCAATACAAAACACGTCAAAAAAATGTCGCGCGATAAAAGTAACGCTTACCTACTGGAGTTGGCTATGTTTATGCATAATATTAGAATGCGATGTCAAAATAGTTCACATGAGTAAACTTGTCCTACTCAGGGAAAAAATGTCGTGCTAATAATTATTGCGATAACGTAGCCAAGTCATATAATACATATATCTATACAGTGTATATTAGTAGATTTTAATTCGTCATATCGCACTTAATTATTTCATTAACATTTAGCTTTCACACTTTAATAAATCAATCACAGGATAATTTTTATTAACTACTAAGAAAGTAAGAAACTATAAAGTAGTAATTATTTCAATAGCGTATGAATACAAATAATTAAATTTTAATTAAAATTGATTTATTTTAAACAGCAAAATACACAGAATTAAAATGTGACCGTAATTTTATATTGTCAAAAAATTTGTACATCAATCTAAAACACACTAATTGTTATATTTTGTTAGATACGTAAACGCGATTCATAAACGCGATTTATAATATTTCTATTAGGTTTAGCCGTGAGCAATTTACTAAAATTTTTTTTTTTTATTTTTATTATTGATGTTGAGAATTTGATTAAATGTTTTAACTCTATATTATAAATTATAATCAAATTACGACGCAATTGCCAATAACGAATATATATAATGAACTGTTGGCATTATTTTAATTTCGATAGGTAGGTATTTTTATTGGCTATCCATTTTAGATTGAACTTGAACAAATCGTTTTAAGGATAAACCATATTATATTAGTAGGTATGTTTTTTGAATATAAATAGTTGATAATTTTTATAAATTTACAGTATCGTACTCTTTTAGTGATGATTTTGAATGAAAGAGATGCGGGTGATCACTTTCATATCACAGGACTTGATTAATTTATTCCTTTTAATATGCAAATAATACTAAAAATAATCATTTTTGAAAATTATTAACAGTAAATATTACAAAAATTAATAAAATATAACCACAAGACTTACACGTAAGTGCGTTTGAAATTGATTAGAAATAAGACGATGATAGTTTTTTTGTGCCGTGATACAATTATCACCCCTCTCCCTCCTATAGTTGAAATGTAGTCAAAACCACTACTGTACTACCTTAAATGACGTGTATACCTACTATATAGATGTTTTTATATTTAAGTATGTCAAAATCTTAATAAAATCTACAACAAAATAACGATTCATTGTATAAACATTCAAAGTACAAAATAACAAAATAACAAAAAAACTTTTTTTCGCACTTGGATCATAAATAACAGTTATATTGTCTATTGTTGATCGCGGACTCTAAACGTTATGTTATTATAGAAACATGCGCAGTGCGCTTGGACTACACACGAATATTATACGATGACCGTGACTTACTAAATACGTGTGTTCAAGATCATTTTACGGGTATGTGTGCAAGCCTATCCCTGCAGTACATATACGTATACGTCCAGACGTCCGTCAAGAGTGGTCACGAAAATCGAAATTATTAATTCATTATTATTATACAGGTATACAGGTACCTACTCGTGTTGTGCAACAATATAATATTACACCTATATTATGTATATGTCGAATTGGATTAATATTGTTGTTAAATTTATCGACGTATAAAATACTCGTACGGGATGACAATCGCCGCCGCCTGTTCTCCGACTATTAGATAGGTTGGAACAATAGAACTGCCCACTACCAACACTATTTCATTTATATTTATTTAAAAGCTCCTTGAACCGATGACGGTCCATTCGGTCTTTGACCTTTGCGGCGTAGAGTAGGTACCTATAATTCGACATGCTGCAGCAGTGAATGAGTTGGATATTTTCAAAATCAAAATCGAAACATTGTTTACACGCAGTGTTCATACTACAGTATTACATTGTACAATATATGTTTCTCTATGCTCATATATATTTTGGAAAGGTTTAGCCTTTATATCGAATCTACTCGTGACCTACTGACACTAAAATATATAGTGCGCCCGCTATAATTATGTACGGTAATGCGTTTTTTTCTCTACAGCTAGGACTTGTTTTTGATAGATTTATTATTATCGTTACATTACCTATATACGTATGAGTTCCTCGATCGGTACTAACAACTCATTTACGATTAACCCCTCACACTAATACGCATAATTTATTATTCAATAAATTATTATACATCAAACGCGTGTACACAACCTGCTGCAGACAACCGCAAAATACATGTACCTATATATTATATAAAGTTATATATTATATTGATCTTATATGTGGCGGTGTTAATTAATTGAACGCACGCCGGTAATTGTTTGAATGCGATAACTTGACGAGAGCACGTCGGATACGCAAGATAAAAGCGTTTTTTCTGTTCGGATGGGGGTGAGAACGTGGTGGGTGAGTCTAAGGACATGTCCTTCCCGCGGGGTGATCCGGCGATTAACTGCAGTGTATTATGGCCGTTGTGGGTTTTCCTACTCTCAATTGTCGTGACACAAGTGAGCATTATAACATTACAATTTAAAATAATAACGCCGTTACACCCCCCTACAGAAAGCTGTTAATATTATGTACTTTATTAAATTAACTATACGAGTATTATGTGAGCGAACTTCAAAGTATGAAAATGTAATGTAAATTAATTCGTAAACGGTTACTCCCGCATACATTTATAAACAAATTTATAATGAAAAAAAATAAAGCCTCATCAAACAATATGATTATGTTTGCTGTTTAAATACAATTATCTGCAGAATTGTATAAATACCTATATCGTATTTTAATACTTTTTCAATACACGTGACACATTAAAAAAAACGTTTTCACTTTCTAAGTTTTGAGTATTATAGTGTATTATTACGTCTTAGTAACTCAGAAAGAGGTTTGATTTGATTATATTATATATAACTAATGAAATTCTTATTTATTTAATTATTTTTAGGATTTCATAGATTTGTTTTTAATAGGTATATAAAATGTTTATTATATAATTCACTTTTTATGATCAACTATCAAGTGTTAAGTATAATAATTAGTAATTAGAATCAGAGTTCATTAAATCATAATTTTTAATATCTATTATATTATGATCATTTGATATCACTATATTAGAGTGAACAATATAGGATATAGTGTTTGTGATATTCATTAAAAAAATCTAAAAATCCGAATTTTATACGCAAATATCACAATTATTAAATTTAATATTTTTTAAGTAAAAATAATTAACACAAGGTAACTAAAACAGAAAAAATTCACAAATTTATACTCGTTAGGAAGTAAACAGTTTTTACTTAACTCCGCTTTTAGTAAATAGATCTGATAAACCTATAGCTTTGACTCTTTTTTTTAACTTTAAATTTATAATCTTTAGATATATTATATATGAGTGAGTCAGTTGTAATCATGTAACTTTTGAACGACCATCAACATTTTTTATAAAAGTTTATAATTATAGCTTATTGTTTATTATTTTAACGAAAATCATATATTTTTGGTTATTTAAATGGATGTTATTATAGTCCCATAATAGTTAGTAGAAATATGGTATATAGAAAAGCTTACAAATATATTTTTTAAAAAAACGTATAGGTACTCATACTTATGAACACAATTTACAAATTATTTACTTTTATGATTTTTAATCATAATTTACTATTTTAATTCTAGACATATTTTTAATGTCAATACATAAAGGCATATGCCAATATTAATAATATTTTATTTAGTCAGCTTATAAGTATTGCATTAAATTTCTCCCTAGTTTTTTATTATTTTGTCAAAAATATATCTAGAATATTAAAAAGTAAAAAATTATGAAATTATTCACCGTAATAAAATATAATTGTATCTGTACTTTATGTTATATATTTCATTTGAATCTAAACTGAAAACGATAGAAATAAATTTATTTTACCCTTGGTGAAGTCGGGTAATACAACTATAGTTTTATACATAATATTCCGTCGTTTTGTGTTTAAAATTTGGAGTAATTGCTTATATATCGATATTCTAGACCCGGGGTCGGCTACTGACGGACCGCGGTCCGGATTCGGAATGCGGAAGGCAAAACTCTGGACCCTATCAACATATTGTATTCCATTAGGTTATTTACTGTAATAGTATATAGAATATTTAATTTAATTCATCAAACTCAGATTATATAGTTATATCATAATTCATTGTAAATATTTATCGGGCAGGTAATAATCGGTTTTATTACGATATTATTGGCCGACAGCCGAGTCGCGACAATACCAAATATCAAATACCTATACCGACGGCGTAAAATTACATTTATTGCTTATTGTTGCTATCCATTGAAATACATAGTTATAAGTTATAACTTATATTATTTGTCTGTAATCCGTATTTTCTAAATAATTAACAATTTAGTAAACGATGTAATACGTATACATTCGCCAATTAAATTTCATGGTAAATTATTACTATTATTATTGTATAATAATTTACCTAATATTGTAATTTTATAATCTAAAATCTAAATTCACTGTAAATAATTTATTTTATTTTCATACTCCTAGTATTGTAATTTTTAATACAAATTAATTATAATAACTAAATATTTTTTTTTTATTTTTATAGTATAAAAATTTGAAAAAGATTTTTTCACTGGACCTCATTGATTTATTATTTTAATCTTTAGGACTCCAATAGAAATTACTTGCCGACCTCTGTTCTAGGCAGATGTGTTGATTAATAAGACCAACTATAATACAGATATAATAATATTTGGTTGTCTACCAAATAATGGTAGGTAATTCTTCTGAAATTTGCTTAACCATTTGTGTCGAAATTTATTAAAATTACTTTATGGCAGTTACGTTGTTATCTTTAAGTTAGGTATAATAACTATACGTATGATAACATTAATAACCGTTTTATATGGTAATTTTTAAAATATTACATCACATTGGTAACAGAGCGATGAAATTTAATAAGATACACCCATAATCATACATTTATAAATACGCAACTATAAGAGATGACCGATGAGTATTATAAGTAAGTACTTATAACATATATTACTATTTATATTTTACTTACATATCCGGGACTATGAAAATTGTAATCCTTATAAATTATCATAATCGTGATAATATGTTTATTATGCAGGAACACTAGGAACAATAATAACACGTTGTTTTTTACAAAACCAGTGTTTACGTAGATGCTAGTGTTAATTGTGAAATAAACATATTTATAATAAATTCTGATTTTTCCAAGACTCTAAAAGCTTGTAATGTAAATGCATAATTTAGTAATTTATGTATTAATTTATTTTCTAGTATAAGTATGGATTTTTGAAAACTATTATAACGTCATAAATCATAATATAATATGTAGATACTTATCTATATTGTTAATTTATTTAAGAGTTAATACCTAAGAGAAAAAAACAAATACATAAGACCAAAAGTAAATTAATTTAAATAATAAAATAATATTTGAACAAAAATAAATTTTGTCGAAATTATTTGTATCCTGCATAGAGTAGTAAAATTTCTTTTGGAACTGAAAACATTTTTTTTTTATTAAAATGAGTTTTTAGTAATAATCGTTTGTTTAACACAAACATTGCCAAAATAAGTATAATATTATTAGAATACAAATATTATTTTATAGGTATTGTCGTTATTTCGTAAAATTCAGTGGAAAAAACTGTATTTACAAAATTACTCATTTTGAATATTATTATATTATATTTTACAACGCTGTGTTAATGAAAATAATATTTCTGATTAATATTGCTGTTCGCATGCCTTTATTTATATATATATTTTTTTTTCAAAAAATTTAAAAAAAATTTGGATTATTGTGGCCGACGCGTACTTTTGTCAAAGTGTATAACTACGCGTCGTATAGAATATCAATACGTATATTGAATATTAATTATTAATATTAAATATATACAGTTTACTCCACGCTCCTTTTTTTGTCGTTTTGTTATCCAATAACAAACGATAGGGAAAGTAGTATTATACTTTGCGTTAAACAGTGAAAAGTAGGAGGACATGTTGGTGGACAAGGGCGTTCTTCGTTTGCGAATCGGTACGTATAGTGAAGAGTGATAGTATTAGTTAGTGATTTGTGAACGCTCATAACGGCGGTTAATTCGGTTGAGTATAATGATGTGCACGCTACGTATTGTTTGACTTACTAAGTCAAATCGTTTTGTTTTTTCAGTGTATCATATACATTATATAATTAATAAAAATTAGTTAATCAAAACTGACAAGAATAAAATACACAACCATGGGTGTTCCGAAAACGCTACGGTTGAGGTAAGACCATAATATGTCTTAGAAACAAAATAATTATTATTTACTAATTTAATTTATTAAATGTATTAATTTTTACGAATTTTACCACGAAAAAAAAAAATAAAGCTATAAAACATAGATAGCAAGCAGTGTCTTGTTAAAACAACTTTAATTTTATTTAGAAACGATAATAATTATTAACAAGTGTATTCATAATATATTAATATTTAGACAAGAATTATTACTCTATTCCGTTATGTAAATATTATATGCCTATAGTTTGTTAGAGAATATTTTAATAATTTTCATGTCTAGAAATGATTTAGTCATTTTAAATAATTTAAATGAAATATTATTATATTATATTAATTATTACTACTTAAATGTTTAAAAAAAAAATCCACAAAACATTACACATATTTATATTTTAAATTAAATCATTATAATATTATATAATTTTATCTTCATATCAACTTATTAAAGGTAATTTTAGCAAGTACATTATTCAAATCGTTATAAAAAAATGATTTTTTGTTTTCCACAAAAAAAAAAAAAAAACTATATAGGTAACTAAGGTACCTACCGATCAAAAATAGTTTATTTACATATAGAAATAAGTTTGAAATAAATATCATTACCTAATATCTAATATCTATATTATATCATATTAAAAATTAATAATGTGTTATTTTCAATAATTTGGTACCAATTATTGTTATTATATATTTTAAAATATATTATATCATAACTGATTTGAGTACCTAATCTAACCACGTGATAAATAAACTTGATTTTTTTTTTCTTAAAATGTGTCAGTAGCTTTAGGAAATATGAATAATCAAAACTTTCTACAATGCATGATACGTGTTACGTTAAATGTTATGTAAATATTTGGGTGAGGTACTTGTGCATATTTTTCTAGGTGAAGTTGGTAATGTGGGATGAATAACATTTCTGAATATTAAAATCATTAAATTGTCACTAATTACATGACATCTCTAAAATAGTGAATACATTTATTATTTATTTATTATATATATATTTTAATATTTGTAAATATTTTATAATTGAAACATTTGACACGTGTTCTATGAATATTACATATACATACATATACATATATATATTACATTATAGGTTTTAGAAATAATTTGTAAAATATACGATACGTACCTATATATATAATCGATCAACTTCCTCATTCCTAGAAAAAGTATGAGTGTATTAAGATTTTCTCGACATATTACTACAATTTTAAAATTGATGTGAGACTATAATATCTAATAATACACTTCTATAAAAAAAAAAAATAGTGAATAAAAACTTATATATCTGTACAAAATTTGTATTTTACATTTAATGTAAGTAATTAAAAACTTTAAATATTTAAATAAGTTATCCGTTTACTATAATACGTCTGTACCTATAATTTATTATTACTGTTGTACCCTGAAAGCAGCTACATCACATGACAGCTGTCATATTATAGTTACCTATATCTCAGCACGATACTATTATACACTCAATGACAGTAAAATTAATTAGTTAATTAAAATTTTTACAGTGGCATTATAGTTATAAAAAGTACTTAATATCTATGCTTTTCATTTATCTCAAAATATTACATTTTGCTTTAAAAATCAGTTAACAGTAAAATATATTAAATACAATTTTTGTAGTGAAAGTGATATTAGAATCTGCAGTAGTTCAACTTCTTGTTCGTTTTTACACATATACAATCAACGCAATCGTAATGTTGATTTCTAAAAAAATATATTAATTTAATTAGGTTGTTCCTGATGCTGGGAGCATATCTTATGTTTATAACAATTGCAAGTTGTTCCGCTAATGAAAAATGCACAGTAAACAAGTATAGGAACGCTGATGGACGATGCAATAACGTCCATAGGCCGAATTGGGGCAAACGGAACTCTCCGTTTCTTCAATTTCCATCGGAAATACAAAGTAATGTCATTGTATAAATTGTTTAAAACAAAATCCTTATTCAATTATTATTATTGTTTATGTTTTTTAAGATGAATCGTATTCGACTAAATGGCCCGAGGCTTCGGATGTATCAGAAATATTAAGTAGGTCTTCATTAGCTGGCAATAAACATTTGACTGTTATGTCGGGAATGTGGGCAGATTTTATCAGGTTGGATTTAGCCATAGAAAATACAACTGGTAAGCAAATTGAATATGGTATTCAATAATCGTAATTCAAAACTTATAATATTTGTATTTCCAAACGTTTAGACAATGCAGTTTTTTTAAACGCTGCAACAAGTTTCTTAGATGCATCTCCGATATATGATAGTGCTTCTTGTGAAGCATCTGCCATGAAAGTCACTAAAACTGAGTCAGGCCATCTAAAATTAACTTCATGTACTAGGTTGGTTTATAAAAATTATAAACAAAAATATACATATATATTTTAATCAGTTTTATTTTAGCTCTATGTCCGAAAACTCCGATTATTCGACCACAATTCATAATTTATTAATATTGGAACATAATCGTTTAGTTGAAAAATTGAGGGATGTAAATCCAGGATGGTCAAACAACACACTTTTCGAAGAAGCTAAGCGAATAACAATCGCTCAATTGCAACACATCACGTACAACGAATTTATTCCCAATGTCATTGGACACGTGAGTGATTTTTTAAATCGATTAACTATCAATTCAATTTTAAGTGTTGTGAGAACTTAATTTTGGCAGGCCATGATGAATGAATGGAATCTAAATACACTAAAACACGGATATTATTCGGGTTATTCAAGTTCAAATCAACCTGGTATTATGCAAAGCGTATACGCAACGATTTTACCTTTATTGCCTTCAATTATTTTTGATAAATACAATCAAAACAATTTAGGTGATACTGAAAACTATAGTTTGCCAAAAAAAAGTAAATAATAATTTTAAATATTCATTATGACGAATACGATAACTATTTGTATTTATATTTAATAGACATTGAGATGTTGTTGAACTTGGGTAGACAAATGAAAATTCCTGGTTATAAGATATGGAAAAATGTATGTTCAAGTGGATCGTTTCAATCCGACGATCATGGTGTAGATAAAATTAATAAAACATTATACAGGTATATTAGAAATCAATATTTATTTTTGAAATTTAACAACGATATTTTATACAGTGATTTTGTTATTGCATTTTACTTATAGTAAAAATATTTTTAATAGAACTTACAGTGATATTGACTTGTTATCTGGAGGTTTACTAGAAGCACCATTGAAAGGAGCTGTATTTGGTCAAACATTTTCTTGTTTACTCGCAAATCAGTTTTCTTTAATCAAGAATAGTGATAGATTTTGGTATGAGAACGATTTCCCCCCTTCTACGTATACCAAAGGTCAATTGCAAGAAATTAGACAAAGCACATTAGCTGGAATAGTTTGTGAAAATTTCGATGACGTAACGATGATACAGCCTAAAGCATTTATAGATCGAGATGATTATTTGTAATTTTTTTCAATTTAATATATTATAGATACATACATTTTTATTTTACTATACATAGTCCTTATAGCATAAACATGTTTAATTTTTATTATTTACTTTTAGAAATCATCCAATAAATTGTGACCAACATTCTAAACTAGATATTTACCAATGGAAAGATAATTTAGTAATCGGTAACGACCAAATGACAATTAATAAAACGGAACAAGATTCTGAACAGATTAACAATCAAATTCTAGTAAGAGAAGCGTGGAGAAAGGCTGAGGATGACGTTAGCAGAAGAAAGCAAACTGAATTTCTGTTATGGTCAAAAAGTATGTTAATAGTTAAATATTATAAATTAATATTAATGCAGTTTTATTTATATTTTATTTTTAGAAGGAGGAGTGGACCCTAAGTCTCCTCTTGGAACTGCTGCTGCATTTAGTAAAGCAAGTAAATCATCATTAATATTGGCAAATAATTCATTATTATTTGAATATGCTTCAAAAGAAATATTGAAATCATTAGATAAGCGGTAAGTTACTATTTATGTATATACACAATATATTATATTATTATATACTATATTGTATAATAGAAAAATATAACTATACCTATTTACTTAATTATTATTATTGGAAATATCAAATACTCATACAGAATGTATATACATGTGTTTTAGACGTCGTCGTCGTCAAGTCTTGGATAGTGGTGATCCATTATTTAGTTTAAATTCTTTAGGACATAACTTCTTCGATAGTTTAAAATTTACTGAACTTTATACTCCCCCAATACATTTCAGTGATGGCGAATGCCCTGTTGAAACACATCCTTGCGACGCTAATAATCCATATAGATCATTTAGTGGTTATTGTAATAATTTAAATAATCCAAATTTTGGTAAAGCATTGACGACTTTTCAACGTTTAATGCCAGCTTCTTATGAAAATGGTAAACTTCAAAAAAATAATTTTAATCAATAATATATTATTAATAAACAATATACTTCTTTAGGAATAAATCATCCAAGAGTGACGTCCGTGACTGGTTTACCATTACCATCTCCTCGATTAGTGAGTGCTATGTCTCATCCAGATATTAGTCATTTACACGGCCGTTACACGCTAATGCTCATGCAATTCGCTCAGATCTTAGATCATGACATAACATTTACACCTGTTCACAAAGGTAAACGTTACTATTATGTTTTATTATTATGGTTGTTCTAAAAATACTATTATAATTTGTTAGGATATTTCTCATCTATTCCTGACTGCCGATCATGCGATAGTCCTATTACAGTTCATCCAGAATGCATGCCGATACAAATACCGGAGGGTGACCCGTTTTATCCTCATGTAAACCCGACTACTGGTGCTAGAATGTGTTTACCGTTTATGAGATCTTTACCAGGCCAGCAGCGTATGGGCCCTAGAGATCAAATCAATCAAAATTCTGCGTACTTAGATCTATCTAGTGTTTATGGTTCAGATTCGTGTATGGCCAAAGACCTCAGGGCGTTTCACATTGGAAAGCTAAATGTTACTCTGCATCATATACCATTAAGAAAAGATTTAATGCCTCAATCACCAATACACCCAGAATGTAAATCTTCGTCTGGTTACTGTTTTATTGGAGGTTTGTAAAGTATTATTATAAAATTAATAAATAATGAGTTATTATTTCTTATATTTGTATATTAGGTGACGGACGTGTGAGTGAACAAGCTGGACTGACTTCGTTACATACGATTTTTATGAGAGAACACAATCGTATTGCCGAAGTTTTACACAGGCTTAATCCTCATTGGAATGACGAAAAAATATACCAAAATACAAGAAAAATATTTACAGCAGCTTATCAACAAATTGTATACAACGAATTTTTGCCACGGATTTTAGGTTGGGATGCTGTGGATAAATATGACTTGAGACTTTCTTCAGCTGGATATTATAAAAGTAGTTTTTTATTATAATAATAATTATTAAAAACTTCTTTGTAATATATCATTAGAATGATACTATTAATTACTATTTATATAAATGTAAGGTTATTCTCCCGATTGTCATCCGGGACCTTTTACCGAGTTTGCTGTAGCTGCTTTTCGAATTGGTCATAGTTTATTAAGACCTCATATTCCTAGAATGTCGCCATCATATCATCCTTTGGAACCAGCATTGTTATTAAGAGATGTATTTTTCAATCCTGACGTAATTTATAGGGTTAGTTTTAATTTAAAATTGTGTACATAAACTATTAAGATTACCAACATAAATTGTATCTATTATTATTATTTCAGGACCAAATGATTGATGAAATAGTAAGAGGTCAAGTTAGCACACCTATGGAAAATTTAGATCAATTTATTACTGGTGAAATTACTAATCATTTGTTTGAAAATGTGAAAGTACCACATTCTGGACAAGATTTACCCGCTTTAAATATTCAAAGAGGTCTTTACATAATGTTAACAATGTAAAAATATTTTAAATTTAAATCGTATTATCAAAATGTTTAGGACGTGACCATGGTATACCATCATACAACTCGTTTAGAGCAAGATGTGGTCTTCGACGTGCAAATACTTGGGAAGATTTAACAAGAGAACTATCTCCGGAAGTTATTGTCAGGTTCAAAACCATATATGCTAGCCCAGACGATATTGACTTATTCCCTGGTGGCTTAAGCGAATATCCAGTGAAAGGTGGCCTCGTTGGGCCGACTTTTGCATGCATTATAGGTTTACAATTCAGACATTTAAAACAATGTGATCGTTTTTGGTAATAATTTCTTTCAAATTGAATCTGTTTTTTATACGAATTAAAAAATAATTGTTATTATAGGTTTGAAACTGATAACCCATTGTTAAGATTTTCTGAAGCCCAACTTGCAGAAATCCGAAAAGCAACATTGGCTAAAATATTGTGTGAAAATATGGATGTACCTAGTGATTTGCAAAAGGCAGCATTTGATCAACCAAATGATTACCTGTAAGAGAAAATAATTATTTTATTTAGTTTAACTATATTATGTCTGTTTCCTATTTAAATTTGTTTGGTATGCATTTATAAAAAATAATAGAAATACTTATTAAGGTTATACTTATATCGAATTATTTTAAGTAGGTAAATCGTTTCGTTATACCATTTATTTTTAACTAGTATGGTTCTTAGCATTTATTACAAATTTAAAAATACATTGTTTCTAAACAAATATCAAATTTTAATTTTAGAAATCCACGGCTGCCTTGTCCAGTATTACCAACAATTGACTTAACTCTATGGAAAGATAATCAACAAGGTTGCAATATCAATGGTCATATTGTTGCAGTTGGTGAATCACATTTACCTTCACCCTGTACTAGCTGTATTTGTACATCTGAAGGAGTAAGTATTTTATAATTTTATATTCATTAATTTTTAATATAATTAAATATTTAATTTTTATATTTATTATTAGTCTAACTGTGCTTCATTAAGAGTTACTGACTGTGGTCGTTTAATGAATGAAGTCGGGATCGAGAAAATGATGCAAGATGATGTTTGTGCTGCACAGTGTTCCGGATTTGTTGAACAAAGTTTGCTGAGCACAGATCCTGTGAGATTATCATCTAGACCAGATGTGCCCTCATTTTTAATCCCTCCGGAGAGAGGTTCAAGGTTTTTAGAAGATATAGATTTATTACCACCTCCTCATTCAATAAGACCTCGACCATTTAGAAGGTTAAAGAGTAGAAGAAGGCCATTCAGGAAAAACTTTCAATTTCCCGAAGAATCAATAATTATTTAATATGAAATTATTGTTAATTTTAGTTAGCCATTAGGTATTTAAGTTTTATTAATTGCATAATATTACCAAGAAACGACGACATATCTTTTTATACTTTATAAATTCAACTATTGATAGGTAGGTTGTTACAATAGTTCATTATTCTATTTGAATCAATTCCGATAATATTGAAGTACCTATATAACGAACAAAATATAATGAAGAGTTTTATCATCAGCACAAATATATTAAATAGGTAACTAACACTTCATTAAAAATAATGCCATAATTAAGTAGAAATAATATATTATAATATAAATACGTATAAGTTATTTAAAGTTGTGTATATTAATTATTAGTAATTTTGTTTTATAATAATTGCTCTATAAATATTACTATAAATACTACTTGAAAACTAGAGAAGGCTTAGTCAAGACTGTTAGTACAGCATCTAGTTTCGATTTTTTGTATAACCAGATGTATTAAGATTATAGAAATCAAATAAGTACTTACGTTTTCTAATGAACTAAAAAGTAAAAAATAATGTTTTTTTTATAGTTTCAAATAATAGTTTTCACTAAAAACATATTGTTTCATGCATTTAATACGCTTTTTAGTTTTTAAATTTTTATATAATTATATTATTTAAAATCTAAAATTTTTTTTTATGTTTAGGTAGGTACATTATTTATAAATGTTAATGTAAAAATGCGTGTTGTATAAAGTATGTAGGTAGGTATTAAATATGTAGATACTTAAATTTAAATGTGTACTCTGCCAATTTATATGGTGTTTATACGAAGTATTAAGTATTACATTTATTGTAATAAATAATATATTATTATTATTATCTAACGTTGGCAGTAAATAATCTTCAACAATTCTTCTAATTCAATTGCTGATTTTTAAGTATAATAAATTGTGTCTGTATTTTTTCTGATATGATTTCTGTACGTATAGTTTTCTGGTTTTATTTTTATTTAATTAATTGAAACATAAAGGCACTTATTTTAAATCATTTGAATTTACAAATAACAATTAATTTCAAACGAAATGTTTTTTTTTAAATTGAATTCTAATACAATACTTTGCTTAAAAAAAAAAGATAAGTACCAAAACAATACTAATAGTAGATGTAAATAAAGAAATATAAATATAATTTCCGAAATAACTTTATAATTTAACTTTCTCTTAAATATTATTTATTTTTATATAATAAAAAATTTTTTTTTATTTATAAGTACCATTATAATAAAAAAAACTATAAATTAAATAAATTTTATACTAACAACTATCAATGTATAAGTATGACTATAGCTATTATTATAACTTATAGATGTTTATACTGATAGATCAAAGTGCTAATATTAAATGTAACTAGTAATTTAATTAAGATTATGTATATAGTATGATTGTATGATATTTATTTTTTTTTATCTTTTTGTTCAAAATGTTGTCATATTATACAATAATAAAAGTTTATTATTGCGTTTTTTCTCATAATTATGATCTTGATGAAATTGTTGCATATTCCTTAATTATGTTTTAAACAAATGTTTTCCAAACAAAAAGTATTTAAAATTATCATGTACATTAAATATTATATATAGAGTATAAAGGATGTATTTAGGGGTTATAATGATTACGTGCGGTAGTAGAGTGATCCCTCAGAGTGACAAATTTTTTATATTTCCATAATTGTATTTGACAAAAATTTTCTTGTAAATATTTGTCATGAAAGGGGGTAAAAATAGAACTTTGATGCTATAAATCTGAGAAAATATCTCTAGAAAGAGAACACAGTTGTTCGATCGGTACCTACAAATCGCTATTCTTAAAATTTTAATCAGTCATATCTTTTATTTTATTAAAATATTTATAAATCTTTTATTTTTTAACAGTTTTTAGCTTAAAATCAAAATCAATATTGAAAATGTAATTTTTAACAGGTTGGAGTAATTTAGACCATATTATTATGTGAGGAATTTATTTTTATGATCTATTAGTTTTATTTTTAAATAAATTTAAAACATTTTGAAATACAATTAGTAAAATTAAGTAACTGAAAGTAATTTGAAATTTGAATGTATTTGTATTTTGTATACTAAAAATTAAGAGAAGTCCATAGTCGTCATCTAGTCACAACACTGTAATAGTGAATACTTATCAACTTACTCCTGTAGAAGTATATTATGTTGTATCACCATACTTTTTCTAAGGCACTTATAACATAGTTTAAATTAACATTATTTACTTAATTAACTAAATAATAATAATAATATATTTATTTTTTTTTTATCACGATTATCTTATCTAGATAATTATCATTTGTGTTATGTCTGTAAAATATAAAATATTTGTTTATATAGCTTGAAAATTATATTTTGATTTTGAATAAGTACTTACGAACTTTATAACCTGTCTGCATTTTCATTTTTATTGTCAAAATCAATAGGATTTGCACTGTAATTAAAAAATAATTAAAACATTTTTGTTTAATATTGAATACGCACTTTTCTCCATATATATATATTTTATTGTCAACAAATGTATATGAAAAATTCAAACATTATTTTTAATATTATTTCTTATTAGAAAATTTAGTAGAACAAAAATACTTAAAAGGTTATAAAGTGAAAAAAATACTACATAAAACATATATTTTTATATGAACAATTTTCACAGAACGACAGCATAATGTCTACAACATAAAAGTACATTGATGATATATTTAAAATTAATTTTATACAAATTTTAATAGTACTTAAAATACTTATACATTAATAATAATCATTTAACAGCGTAATCGTTTTTATTGTAATTCATAATATACTAAGTTATAATAATATACGTATATATAATCATCATATAGTGTATACTTTATACTGAGTTTACACTTAGTTCATGATATACAATATTAATTGAATAATATGAATAACATTCGTAAATATAAATGACACGGGTATTCAATTTCACAGAGCATCAGTATCAAACGTAAAATTCCACACAAAATTTCAAGTACCTAACTGTCATAACTACCCATATATAAATCGTATACTTGAATATTATTATTTTATCCTTATGTTGTATTAATCATCTAGGAAAAACATAAATGTATAACTTAAGTTTTTAAAGCAATAGGAATTTTGTTATGTTATTCGTGATAAGATTTAAAATGGAAATTTTCAGCAAAGATGAGGAAGTTGACGATATTTTTAAAGTTAACATAAAACTATTTTTTTTGGAAATAACTGAAAAGTGTCTATGGGACCAAAAATAAATAAAAATTTGAAATTCTTTACGTTTTTATGCATAAACATTAAAAAGTCATCGTATTAGATCGTACATGTGAATTTTCGGACGAGAAAACTTACTCCTTTGCCAAGTACTGTGCATTGTAAGATTTTTTCAAAAAAACAGATTTTCGTGGCCTTTCACATTAAATTCATAGTTATTCCAAATTATTATTGTTTTAAACGATACAGCGACGTTTAATTAAGGTGTACAAAGAGTTTGAATAGTGATGAAATATATTGAAAACTAGGTAAAATAAGTAAAACTATAATTACAATTTATTTGAAAAATGATTTCATTTATTTATACACTGCTGAAAAAATTTAAAACAAGATTTTTTTAAAAAATCTGACAACAAGTGGCTGTGTTCCCCAAGAAGTATAAATTTAACATTTTTTACTGTTTAATGGGTATTGAATCAGATGGCTTTCTTACTTAACCACTATTATAAATTGTAAAATTTAATGTTGTTTGTTTATAGTTAAGTGTTTTGCCATAAACCATAGTGTTTTGAATTTTGATTAATAATGCCAAAATTGTAATAAAAAAAAATTGTTTTTTCATTGTTATTTGTTTTCACATCAGTAATATTTTGGACTAACGAGTAATCGAGTAGCTAATTAGTAATGACGAATCCATAGTTAAATAAATTTTGCAAATTAAATATAATTATGACTACATTTTTTATGGTTTATAATCTATATTATCATCATATTATAGTATGGAACTGCATAAACTACTTTCGATCTATATTTTAAAAGTAATTATATATTTATGTTAGTTAACTAGGTTTAGGTACCTAGTTATATATACATATATTATATCGCATTATGAAAAATTAAAAAGTACCAACTATGAAGTATGTATTATAATTTTTATTATAGTCTTATAATGTTTTATTTTGATTATTGGGTGTTCAACCTCACAGAGCTTAGTTGAAATAAGTTCAACACGTTTTTAGTCTTGTAGATTAGCGAGGTTCGGCATACCAGGTGTTAATTCCCAATTTCTATTTATGTATATAGGTAACCTATTTGTATAGTGGCGACCCAAGATATTTACCAATTTTTCATGGAATCCTTTTATAAATAATGTTCAATGTGGGAATAAAAAATATCTATTTGGTACACTTAATTAATTAATTTTTGCCGACCCGTTTAACATTATTGACGACCCAATATTGGGTCGTGACCCTATGGTTGAGAACGGCTGGTCTATAATACATCACGCGCACTGCACAGAGTCACACAGTCACACCGTCGTCTTGCTCAGATCACACAACCATATTCCAGTGCTGGATCTTGTGGAGAGGCTTGTGAGTATCCTCTCCAGGCGCTGTTGGTATAAGAGTGCTCTTAAGCTTGTGAAAAATAAAACATTAAGTTATGAACATAAAACATATAAAATATAAAATATAATAATAATATATGCATTAAATAAAATATATTTACAAACTTATATAAAAAAAAAATAATTTTAATATACATTATAGTTGTTAAAAATTTATAATGTTTATTTTTTAATGATTTTTGTACAGTGTTAACGTCTATTATATAGTTACCAAGTTTTTATCAGCTTATGATAAATTAGCAAAATATTAAGCTGCATTTTTCCCGGGGCCCAGACGTCAAATGTCCTAGGTCCGGCACTGCTATTTACTAATGTTTAATAGTATTACTAAAAAGTGCAGTATAAAATGCAGTAACTGCGGTTAACGTGTATTAACATTTGCTTCGGTCAAATCGTCACAAATTGGTACAATTTTGTTGGGACCGAACACCGGTATAACTTATATTATTATATTATAGGTACCCAATTCAAGTCACCGGGACGGCGAGACCACACTACCACAATGTTTTTTATGTAGAAAATACTAAATAAAATTACTACACACGTGGGAGGATATGTAAGATTTCTATATGTATGATGTTTTAAAATTTAAAATGATGTTAAAATCCTCGAAGCTGCGGCGGTGGCAACGATGAAAATATAAAATAAATATTAAAAATATAACAAACAATAATCGTCAAAACGCATAACAGCGATCGGTGGCGGCTGCATAAACCGTACTAGGTATACTAATATTATAATAGGTAATATTATTACACGTGTACAATAATAATATGGCGACGTAATCACGTTGTGGTGGGCACCACTGGGCCCAAAGCGACATGGGGTAGCAGAACTCTGCGGACGACGACGATCCGTTGATCGCGCGAGCACGTCGAAATTATTATTTTACCCGCTGTGGTATACGCACCGGCGTCCAAAATTTTCGTCGCGAAACCAGTTTGGGAAACACGGTGCGAGTATAATTGTTCAGGAGGGTTAAATATAATGGGTACCCATATAATATTATTATATTATAATGGCGACGAGTGCCGCCGCCGACCGGTATAATATTATAATATTTTCGTTTTTTTTTTTTTTTGTTCTGTTCGTTTTTCAAACCTGTAACGGTCGTCCCATAGTTGGGATGCCGACGGACGTTTCGCCGTTGTCCCACAGGTGGCGGTGCTGGCCGCCGGCATCCCCGCCACTCGACGGAGTTATGACCGTCTAGCGCGATGGCGGGGGGTGCGTTCGAAAATCTCGTCCGCGTGCACCGCGCGCGCCGCTCGATCGGCGTCCCCGCCACCCGTCCGCGGGTCCGAGACGATCACCCTTCCCGTTCCCAGCGGTGTAACAAACTACTACGCAAGCGGCGGCACATCACACATTGGCCGCGCACGCACGCACACGATCCCGACACGCACGCACACGGTCGTCGTCGTATAAGGGGAAAGAAGAAAAAATAAAAGAGTGGAAAAAATCGAAAAAAAAAAAATAAACGAGAGAGAAGGAAAAGAACTCCGACGCACACAGCCGCGGCCGGGCCAGTGATCATCAGGAATTCCGTCCGTCCGTCAGTGTCCGTCCCGTCCGGTCTGGTCCGCCGCCTCCGCCGGTTTTGTTGTTGTTTTTTTTTTTTTTTTTTGTTTTGATTTTTAATCCAATAAATATTGCATATTATATTTTACGTCCAACTCCGTCGGTCTAGTGCCGTTTTGCGTCCTGTGACATTGTTGGTCGTACGCAACATGTCCCGCGACGGTATCGTCGTCGTCGCGAACAACGAGTGTCATCGGATTTCCGGCACGTTTCTACGCGGCACGGCGGCAATAAACGTGACGACGATTGCGCGTGGTGTACAACATCAAAGGCCCGTCTGACAGTGGAGGTGAGTGTTCTTCGTCAAAGGCTTTCCGATTCTGCTTTGATGTGGCGGTGCGCGTTTCGCCGTTTAACTCGGTACCCTCCCGCCCCGCGCCGCTAGCACTACTGCCGCCGCCACCCTACACGCTACCGACTCCCAGCCCCCCATCAGTTGTGTTTATAATATTAAAATCCCTTTGAAGTCTCCCCAAAGCCCTTTTCATATATATATATATATATAAATATGTGTTTGTGTGTAAAACTATGTACAACACACGCAGCCCATTTATTTTATTTGTTAACAATGAATATCATACTTATACAAATGCCCCTGCTCCCTTTGCAACCTGTTCTTCCGTAATAATTAATCCGATTTAAATGGGTCCCGATTATATTATGCCTATTGCCTACCCCCCGTCGATACACATCAACACTTGCAGTGTGTACAAACAGTGGCTACTTAAACGTCCCATTTGACTATTTGTCGGTCATACGGCGACTAAGGTTGTGCGCATCGTGTCATTTACCGAGATAATGTTATAGTGAAAGTAAACCCTTTTATGTATGGTCTTTTGATCTTGCACAAGTGTTTTGTAGGTTTGTTGTTTCCTTTGAAAATTCTACAAATAACGCTTTAAACTTTTTTGATTTGTCGTTTAAACCGCAAACTGTTTACAAACTAGTTAGGTAGTTACTGCACAAACACAATATCACACACTTCCAGATTCTTAAGATTAGCATAGCAATAGTTTCATTTAACAAATTGGACTTTTTACAATCATAATACCTCGTATAAAACCTACCTACTTACCTATATTGTAGAGCTTTGTATACATAATATATTATAATGTGTCTGTTTTGTACTAGAAACATCTATATCTACTTAGATATCTACCTATGTTTGATTTCTCACATTAATTTATACAATTTTATTGGTGTTTATTCTCCTTCATGGCTTTGCATCTTTAAGGTTACATTTACAATTTTTACTCTATTAAATTTATTTAAATATCTCTAGAATATCATTATTAACCTAACTTAACCTGCAGGTAATAATAAGGTAAATTTATATGTTACTGGTAAATAGACACGTTAACATTAAAGATAACCAAAGAATATTAATTATTCATTTATTCATTGAATTATTAGTACCTATATTCCTATTAATTATTAATATATAAGTAATGTTTAATATTTATCATTGTGTTGTGTAGGTACATAATAGTATTTGGTATAAGTACATTGATATATTCCTTCTACAATATTATCGCTTAAAAAATTGTAAACTTTGGTTGATATGAATTTACCTAATATTTTATTGTAGTCAAATACGATAATACCTAAATAAAAGTTTTTTTTGGAGATACCTATTAAATATTAAATATTTACATTCTTCTATAATTCTTGCTGTTATATACCTACCTACCTTATAATAATTTAATACTTTGCTGTGATGTGTAATGGTCAACATTATTACCAGAATTGTTCCCTACATAAATAACTTGAAAGTAGGTAGTTTCTTAGACACTTAGTCCTACTTTAGATTATTTTGTATTTAACATAAAATAATTACCTACCTTCTAGTTAGGTACTACTCTTATTTACATTGTAATACATTTGTTTTTAAAATTAGTAGGTAGTTCACATAGGTTCACCTACCTAATTAAATTTTACTAAATAATGAGTAGTTAAATACTTAACCAGAGACTTAATTTGTTTCGATTATAATTTTTGTTTTATGGATAGCTTAAATAACACCAAGGTGAGAAAATAACTAGTCATTCATTCAACGCTGGTTTAATCACTAGTTATCTACTTATGTTCAAGCTTCGATAAATAAGATAAATTTGACCGAAAAAATGTAGGTAGGTACTTGAGGGAAGATACTCATGTTTTATTCTATTTAAATTTAATTTTTTATGAATCAAATTAAGTAGGTACCTAATGATTTTCAATAATAAATAATCAAATTTTTGCAAAACAAACCTATTAATTACCTAAATTATTTATTTGAAATTAATGATTCAACTTATTAAGAATAAAGTTCTAATTGAATTCTATCTAGGACCTAACCTAACACCTAAGTCTACATAATAGTTTACAAAATACATTGTAAAATGTATCGAATAAATATAATATGGTTTATTTTAAATCTATTGTATAATATTATGTATTTTATCATAAAATGTATTATGAGTTAAAATAAAAATTAGGTGCTTATTAAAGCAAGGGAAATTTTTAAACAATATAAAATCATAGTAATAAATATGAATATTGTATGCATTTAATAGTTATGGACTATGTTCATTTGCCTCTATCAATAAAATTATGTATCTACTATGTATGTTTATTTCGGAACATATAAGTACATAAGTATTGTACCTTTATTATATTTTTAAAAAGAAATATATATATATATATATATATATTAAGAAATCTAAATGTTTATTTTTTAACAGTAGGTAATCTATAAAAATGTTATATCAATGAATTGGAATTATCTTTATTGCCAAAAAAACACATTAAGATATTTTATTATTGTGCCATAGTTTTATTCTTTGGACAATATGGAAATTTTTAATTATTGTTTGTACCTACCTATATGTATACCTATCGTAGATACTTAGAAATTTTAAATTCATATGCTCAAAATTCAAGATATTTTAAACCTTTTAATTATTATTCAGATAGTATAAGTGTTGGGAGGGATACCTATGAATAAAACTTAAGACTAATTATTCAACTTTTTGAAATTTTAATATTTATTTTGTTACAATTACCTAATTACCTATTTTATAGTTTTATTATAAAATTTTATTTTACTTATAATATATGATTACTTTTAAATAACAATTTAAATGTATAAAAAAAAATATATATTATTTTTAAAACCACTTATATTTTTTTTATTACCTATTCTGTATTTATGAGTTATGTGTTTGGGGCCAAAGTGATGCAGTGGTTACACTGATGACCATGATGTACACAGCCATTGATTCGATTCATAACATACTGCAAAAAAAATATTTGGATTCTGGTAGCCCTGTGCAGTTTTCTGAACCCAATATTAGATAATTCAGCTTAAAAGACATGGATATGTTATATTTTACAATTTAAATATTAGATGATAATATTGCACTAGCTATTTAATATTTTTATTTATTTTTTTAAATGTTCCAAAGTTCCATCTCATCTTCTAGTTGATAGTCCAATATTATGTATTGTATCGACTTATTGCCTATCCCTTCAAGTCTTACTCAAGGCTTTTTAAACATCCATTTGTGTATACATTTTATGCATCTTTCTTTTTCTATATATTTCTGTTTAAGTCTGACTCAAGTTTTCTTAAGACGATTTATACACTCTATTAGAGTGTTCATATTTTCTGTATAAATGCCTCCCTATTTCTTTTTTTATCTACCAATTTTATCACATACCTAGATAGCTTATAATAAGTAGTAATATTATTAAAATATATCTAGTTAGATATAAACAACAAATAGGTAGAGAAATACTTAATAGGTAAAATATTTCAAAAATTACAAGTTTAAATTTTATTTATGGTGTAAACTGTAAAAACTTACTTGTAATAAAATATAATTTTGTACAATTTTTTTACATAACATTATTCATTTAATACATTGATATAATAATTAATTCTTATAACAATTTTATATCATAATTAGGTAGGTACTTGTGTATGTCACTAATTACAAAATATATTAATTATTATTTTTTAATTTTCAATCATTATTCTTTTTAAGCAATGATTTAAATAAAAAATAATAATATACTGTAGTTAACCTGAATATTAACGTATAATACATATTTTAGAGGTCATAACCATTTACTATTATAAACCATGATAAAATTTGGATTAAGACATTTTAATCGGGGCTTAATTGTATTTTTCTACAGTATCTACTGTTATTAATTTGGGTTTTTTTTAGTTATTACTTATTAGTTATTACAGTTTCAAAATAATTAAGATAAATAAAAATTGGTTAAACATTTATAAATATTTTTAGGAAACTTACCTATAACTTAAGAATTGTATGTTATGTACTAAGTATATATACAAAAAAAAATATACACATCCGCTTATAAAACTGTAGATACCTATAGAAAGTTGGAAAACTGAAAGGCAACAGTGTGTGAAACGTGATTGGTCATATGATTTGATTTTAAAGAGAGGAAAAAAAGAATTGTCTCTCCAAATTTATCAAACCTTGTTTTGCCTTTGATCTGGGGCTACTTCACATCAAAAGAAACTTTTCCTCTTGAGTATTTCCACAGCCACACGTTTTTATTATTATTAATTATATATTGTAAAACCTAAAAAATAAAGGAATGAAAAATATTAATAACTTTGTTGTCAAAGGTCTTTTGTGGAGTTATTTATTAAAAAAGTTTAAGTGGTTGCTTGTAGCTTCGATATTTTATTGTACAGTCACATGTTTTTGTGATGTCTAGAAACCTCTTCATTTTCTCTCTTTTATTCTAGCTTACGTGTTGGTTGGTACTTGATTTAAAAGTCTTTGGCCTTCGTCACATCAAAGGAAAGTGATAAACTTTGAAGACCCATACACTTTTGTTCAGAAATTGATAGATACGACATAATAAGGTAAAAGACTTCGTTTCATGTTTATTTTTAGAAACCTTGTCCATTCTTATTTTGTTTTTTTATTTATTTATTTATTTATTTATTTTTTTTTTTTTGTAAAATATAATGATGTTGAATTGGTTTCAATTTTTATACAAAAAAAAATTGGCTCCAGTTCAAAGGTTTTTTTTTCGTTAATATTTGAAAGGTTCCCCTCAAGTACACAATTTGGCAGTTTTGCAACAACTAAGTAGCATGGTTTTATTATTTTTATTTTTGATTGTTTACAATTAAACTTTTGTAAACATAACGGTAATAAGAAGGCGGTATAAATGGAAAAATCATAATTACCTGCATTAGAAATAGGGTTTTGATTTTTTTTCCAATTTGTTATTACATCTGTTTGTATTTATAATGAAAAATGAGAATATTAAAGGAAATAAATACCTTATTATTTATGTTTCATAAAATCATATTATTCTAATTCTCATATTAATTTAGAAAAAATATAAATTTTTTAGGTTAAGTATAGTATATTATTTTTAATAATTGTTTTAATCGTTTAGTAACGAAAGTTGAAAACTTAATTCACTTTTTGGTCAGTCTATGACAACGCTCCTCGAACTTTAGTAGAGTGTATAACTAACAATGAAGTGATTTTCATTCTAAATGACTAGGTAATGCATTCAACTTTATGAATTCGTGTATAGCTTGTTCATTTGAATACGAATTAGTTATGAATAGATGTAGTATTGTAAAACTTGTAATGTTTTCGTTTGCTAAGATGTCTAGAATGCATACATAAATAAATATAGTACTGTAATGTAGAAAAGTATAACGCGATTGAGGTGTGTGGTGTTGTTTTACTATCATAGTTTTCATTCAAAAATTTATTATAGACTCGAATTTTTCGGCCGTGGTTCATCGGTGAGTCGTGAATTATATGGGAGTTTGTAATTTGCACCAAATTAAAGATCTGTATAATTTGCACCACTGCGGGTGGTCAAAAGTAGTATTTGTAATTTGCACCACCCTCAGTTAGTCGAAAATAGAATTTGTAATTTGCAGTATTTTGCACCAAAATGATTATTTATTTGTTCGATTATCGAGTATTCGATTATTCCTCGGTATCTTCGTAAACGTCGAGACTAGATGGACACGAATGACAATAATAATTTTTTGGGATTTTTCGCCTTATCTGGTAATTACATATAATTTTTTTTATATTCGTAATAATATGACTTTAATTTTACATATATTTTTTTTATTCGGCCAACTTTTTTTTTATATTCAAAATTATACGATTTTATATAAACTTATTATCAGAGCTGAACCGTTAAGATTTAGCACCCGGGGCAAAATTAAAAATATTAGCTCCCTTATATTCTAAAAAAAATTTTTTGGCACCCCCCTTTAAACTGTTTAAACCATGCGGCCGGGGCACATGCCCCCTAGGCCCCCCACGGCACGGCTCTGCTTATTATGACAATTATATGTGAATAAGCTCAGCTACTTTATAAATAAAACTAAACTAAATTTGTAATACTATCGAAAAATAATCGATTTTAATTTTGGTGCAAATTACAATTTCTATTTCTTACTACCTGTGGTCTGTGGATAGTGCAAATTACACATGTAAATATTTTGGGTCAATTTTGGTGTAAATTGACTACAGCCAATTATATTATGTATGAGATATTAATTTAATTGATCAACAATTATGCAAAGACGTCGCATGTCTATATTTATATTATGCGTGTGTCTAAATCTAAAATTCGAAAAAAAAACTGAAAACGTACACCGTTACGTTTAATACCCCGCCTCCTACACACACACACACACACTAAAGCCATTGTGAATTGTATAATATTAAACGTAATCTTTAATATGTATTCATCATAATATCGTACTCATCGCGTATCGTCACGGAAACAATACCTGCTATTATAGATCTATATAATATAATGTTATTATTATTATTATATATATCGTATCAGCCGTGATTTACATAATAATATTATGATGTTTATATACGATATTAATATTAATTTTTTTTTCGTCAGTCCGAAACGACGGTAAAATTTGAGACGCACTGCTCTCGCAGTTCGAACATGTGGCATCTCTACTGGTGGCCGTTTGCGCGTACCGATTCAACGCGTCGCCCGTCTCAGTCGCGCGCGCCGGTTTCTCTCTCGTCCGCCACTACCACCGCCACTCAGCCGCTCGCTCTCGCCCCTCGGGCCATTGTGTGGCGATTGCTTTGATCTGTGACCGACACGTATACGTATACATAACCCCGCGGGCCACCACTGCCGCCGCCACTACCACCGATCGTTCACGTAATATTCTTTCTCGCTTTAATAAGTCCCAATACGCACAAACGCAGTCGTCGTCGTGGTCGTCATCATTATCTCGTAATTATAGAGGACCCGTTGCGAGGTGGGTATGACGGGCCTGCTGCACTGGCAGTCTTCTAGCCGTAATATTATAATATAATAATATTATAAGCCGCCGTCGTTGCCGGTGGTGGATGGTGGTGTGCCGCGGTCGACGGACTCGCCGCCGTATTTTACGACGCGTCTCTCACGCGAGCGCGCGCGACGTCTTTCCGTTGCGCGCCACACGTTCGCGTGTAATTACCCCTTTTTAAAAATCGTTTTTAAATAGCGCCGCCGCCGTCGCCGCTTGTGCTGACGCGGGACTAGTGGTGGTTGGGCGGTGCACCATTAGGAGACGGCGGCGACTTCGGCCAGATCGCGTGTAACGGATTTTTGAGTTTTATTTTCTGGACTCGTCTTTTTTTTTTATTGGACGTTGTAAAATTCGACAAAACGTACTACGCGTTTTGAGGTATGTCTCCTAATCTATATAACATGATGTACTGATTGCACTGTATATGGCCCGGGCGCGTATAATAAACTTGTATAATATTATCATGCCTTGTATCCTTGTATCCAGATTATATACCTATACGTATTTTAAATCGTAATATTATGCAAATGTCCACTGTCCGACCTATTGTTTATTCTGTTTTGTTGACGATATAATAAAGTGACGTAAAACGACGAGTCTCTTATCGTGCCGGACAAACGACGGGGGGCCGTTCGTGGGGTATGGTCGAAAAGTGAGTTGACGGCAGTTTAATACTA
>VUJU01003067.1:4267-29673 GCA_009835225.1 Aphis craccivora | reverse complement strand
TAATTGAAAACATTAAATTAAATTTTCATTTTTTTAAAAATTCAACGGTCAAAACTGTTCCGAGAAAAAAATAATGTTCGCTCGTGATAGGCGTATACGAGCGGCGATGACAAACGAAATCGAAATTATTTAATGACATTATATTAAAACTATTCTCCAATGTTAGATATATTATATACTTGTTGAGTATTGACCCAAAACGATGATTTTTTTATTTATTGCTATCAATACTACCATCTGACGGTCGTCGGAAATAGGTTGATTCGTGGCGGTGGCGACGAAATCGCCACAGAAGCTGTCAAATTGCTGTTATTACAAATCGTAAAATGTCTATTAAAATGCACTTCCGAATATGACTGTCGCGGAATGGAATGAAATTATACTGCCGGTCGTATACGGAGAAAAACGATTTGTTTTTGAAGAACAATTAGATTTCTCGGTAAATATTATTTACGTATTTACGCGACCATAATAATAATAATAATAAACACTTTTTTTTTTATCGGTAAATTTGCATCGAAAAAATCATAATTTTGTAAATTAAAATTTCCCTTTTTACATTTCAAACTGAACGGCCAGACCGAATAATTAAAAAAAAAAAAAATTAAATAAAACTATAGCAGCAATATGTAGTCCTCTGCGTGCATCGCAATCGACGCCGCCGTACGCGAAGAACCGCTGGAGAAAGACACCGTCGCCATACATGTCATTATGTTTTCGCGTTATAGCGTGCACACACATGTACAAGTGAGAGTAGACGGGCAATAACAATGATCATAACACGCGGCGGCGAGTGAGAGCGATTATTGATATCTGCGCATCGGCCGCAAGCCACCGCGCGAGCCAAGCGGTGTGCAACGGCGGGCTGCAATACTGCAGCTCGCGATAACTGCAGCTGCGTATCCATTAGCAGCTCCATTAGTTATCGTGCGAATCGTGGTCGCTGCGGCTGTCGGAGACCGGATATCGTCGATAGCCCGTGATTATCGCGCCGCACATCCGGAAAATCTACCAAAAATCCGTATGCGACATCGGCCGTCACTCGGCACGCTCGCGCGCACACACACGTCATGACGGTGTCATTATAACTCTCACGTTTCGCCTGCCCCCCCCCCCACACGCTTTAACGCAGACCGACGTCCCGTCCGACTGTACCTACCGGCCGTAAGTCGTCGCCGCTGTTTGTTTCGGCTCGATGGGTTCGTTCGCACGGAAAACTTGCTTTCTCGCCGATTACGGTTAGAGTCATTTTTACTCATCCTATACCGATAAAAATTCAAGTTTCCGTAGTCGATCAATTGCCGTTTTAACGCCCATCGACTATGTTATACGGATAGCTATAGTTGATTTTGTGAAGTATAGCAGCCAACGGGACAATCAGTTAGTTAACAAAAACTTTGCAGACGATTAGCGGCGCCTTTTATACTGATTGTTGAATTCGTTAATTTAAGCGTAGGTATTATAATTCGATAAAGTACAAAGTAATTTTATACAAATAATGCGTATTCTTAAGATAATTCACACGAAACCGCACCATATAATTTTATATATTAATGGTCAACGCGTTTTGTAATATAAGAAGTATATATTATTATTATAATTTATTAGCTGAATAACTCGCCTTCGCTAGTGAAAAAAAATATAATAACGTGAAGTTACAAAAACTCTTCACTGAAAAATTGGTACGTTGAAATAATCCATCAACACTTTGAGGATAACTTGGAAATAACTTTACGAAAAATCCCATAAAAAGTTCGATAGTATCGTCGGAAGCGGATAGGTATAATAAAGTATTTTGCTTAAAAAATACCTGTAATTTTTTATATATTACGTTTATTAACCTATCCTTACTTACAAGGATACAACAAGTAAAACTAGTAATAAAAATTAGATCTTCACGATTGACTCGTATAATGTATATGGAATACAAAACTTCGTATGATGCTATCATATAACTGTCACTATACGTTTAAAATTTTAACATTGCTCTGTTAGCATATGGCGACTAGTTTCACTATCTATGGTTTTATAGCATGATATTTTACAAAGTCAGTTTTTATTAATTGGTTTTATAATTAATAATTATCTGTTAAAAGTACAGTTCTCTAACCGGGCGAACTGGTGGAAATCGGAAAAGTTGATAAAAAATATCGAAAAGTGTACTTCAATATTCGAATGCATAGTACACACTGACACTGGTAAAAAACTGATGTTTGTTTTGATGACGACATAAGTACCTATTTATATCTTTCACTCAAAACGAGTTCTCTTTCTCTTCTTTGGCCTATGAAACTGCGAAAGGCCACTGCCAAGGCCATGTTTATACGCGCTCGTCCACCGCGGCTGCTCTCTAACGACCGGTGTGCAATTATTATTGTTATAGTTTTTAGTTTATTACTCAATTATTATTAATACCATCGCTACTCCCCCGCAAATGCATTTGACCCTTTTCACAACAATCGACGACGGCTGACGATTTTCCGATGACACGTACATTATATTGTTGATGATGAAAACACTCCTATATAACGTTCGAGAATATTCACGTTCACATAAAAAACTATTCATCGCCAACGAAGTCGTCGTACGCAATTTTCCTCTTACTTGTCATCATCATCATCATCATCATCATACACGGTCTGCGTGCGTTGCTGTCGCGTTTGCATTTATAAGGAACGTTACCCATTTCGTGACGTTGCAAATGTCGACAATGTAATTGTGTTGCCACCGTGTGATCCGCAACGATATCACGACAAAGAAAATTCGACAAATTCGAATAACAACACGGTTCGCCCTACATATTTTATTATACTTATAAATACGCATAATATATAGATATATACCTATAGTAGACGAGGGAAGAGAGCGGAATTAATGGTATTAATTTAGACAACGCAGTCATACGTCGTACGAGTTTTAATTTTATGACTTGTATATTATTACGACTCGACGTATGTCGTGATTTTGAAAACCGTTTGCCATTATTGTTAGTAATCAACTATATATACAACGGGTACAACGAGATAATAATCATCAAATTCGAATTGTTTCCGCCGGTGCACACGTATAACGACAATAAATCATATTATATTATACGTCTTGTATACGGTTGAAAGTCATCAGCGATTAGAATAATATGTAATCGCGAAAAAATCAAAATATATGTCGTAGTCGTAGACTCGTAAAAAAGTGATAAATTTATTTCGACAAAACCACAGATATATTATAATAGATAGCCGACTTGGCTTTGGTGTTGAAGCTCGGTAAAATGGTCGACTTTTCTTATCAAAGAGGTACTTGTTTACCAATTTCTTAATTGATAAGATCTTGGACGTAATAATATTGTAATATTATGTACCTATTTCAAACCACAATTTAAGATATCTATATCTTAAATCGTGTTTCATACATATTACACATAATAATATTGATACTGTATGGATTTATGCCTATCTAATCTACTGAAATATATCTTTATACAAAATTATTTAGTTGTCAAGAAAAAATAACATAAATGTTTATATTATATTTAATATAGTATTGGATTATTTTAATTTTAAATTAATATTTACGTATAAACGAAAAATAGAAAAATAATTTTAACTTGATGGATTCTTTTTACATCAACTGTGAAAAGCTAAGTGTTTTAACTACCAATTAAACTACTTACTTAAGTTTAAAAGTACCTAGATTAGAAAATAAATAAACTAGTTTAATTTTAAAAAAAAAATGAACTTTTTAACTAGTTAATGCCCAGCTTTGAGAAATTGTTATTTTATTAAGTTAAGTGTTTAAAATTAAACTGCATATTATTAATTATCAGAAAACAGTATAATTACAGTTACAGTTGTATATTATTTTTTCATTCATCGTGGACATGTTATAAACTTATATCATAGAACAGTTCATTTATATGACATTATAATAAGGAATATAATGTATTAAAATCGTTTTCTCATTTCTGTTCAGTTTTCAAATAATATGATAAATGATAACGAATAAAACGTAAGCAAGTACCTCTTTGATAAGAAAAGTCGGCCATTTTACCGAGCTTCGACATTATTTTACACTTACGGGTATATAGGAAGTCGGCTATCTAGTTGTTTTACATTATATCTGTGGACAAAACCATCATATTGTCGTGCTAATGCGATTTCTCACATTCGCGTCGTCACGCGCGTATTATAGTTATGCGTAGGTAATATTATTATTACCACTTACCCAATATCGAGCGGCGAACGACGTCCGGTGCAACGGTCGGCGATCTTCCGACTCGCCGGCTACGGTCCTATCGTAGTCGGCCGTCGGCGATATCTGCAGAGTGGTCTTGATGACGGCCGTGCCGGACGGTTTCGTCGTTATGGCGGACGCGACGGTAACGGCCGCGCACACGACGGCCGCCAGCGCGACGACGGTCGCCATCGTCGGCGTCTTCATCCCTGGGTTACAACGACTAGTCGTTTTGATGTGCGTCGATCCTCCCCGCGACGATACCTACAACACTTAGGGCTGTGTGATTTTGCGGAAATGCGACCGGCGAAAGTGCAACGGTTAACGTGTCCGCGAGTCGACGACTGGTGACTGTGATGCGCGTCTTATTGGACCGTGGAAAATCGAGAAACGGAGGCGCCGGTCATCGCGCGCGATATAGTTTATATTCGTATATTATGATGGGTGCCTAGTCTGGTGCTGCTGATGTGCGGCCGGTTACTTCGCGTTACGGCGGTACACTGCCGAACGTCGGCGGCGTCGGGACGAAGAAAGCGGTGGCCGGTCGGGATTCCTCCTCCGCGGCCGGTCGGGCGGGAAAGATCGCTTCCGCCGAGGTGGTGGTTGTCGCGCGGCGTTTACTGCTGCGCCGCGCGTTTGAGAGAAACGGCGTGTAGGTAATAAATATGTTATATTGTCGTCGTCCGCGCGCCACGCGACGACGGATGTATACGCGCGAAAACGGATATCGCGTTAGACGTATTACGTTGTTATGATTATTATTTTACGATATAGTGTTGTGACCGCCGCCGCCGAAATTCCCACCGACGGCACAGCGGCGGTCGTCGCGATCTTTCTCTCGCTCGCGTTTTATTTTTATTTTTTTTTTTTCCCCGGAAATTTCTCCGTGTAATATCGCGTTTTTAATGACTGCTGCACGCGGCCGCCGCGTGCGGTTATTATATTATGTACAAAAAACCGATGTTCAAAAACTGCTGCAAGTCTTTTTGTCCATAAATTCCATGATATTTCCTTCGAAAAGGAAGACGTCGCGCCGAATCAGCAGTAGGTATACCTACCTACTATAATACAGCAGTGCATTATATGACGTGCAGACGTTACACATACATAATCATATTGTTATCATTGTGTGTATACTCGTCGCAACGGTTACATCGCTTGTCGACTCAAGGTTCGAAATTCTAATAAGATTTCAGCCACACGTGCGTTTTTCACGATTTCTATTTTTAAAATATTCAATTTTAGCCTAAAACGCGTATTATAGAAACCGAAGACGAGGTTAATTATATTGTTCTAATTTATTATGAATATATCAAAAATAAAAAGCTATATAGAAATAAGCAGTAACTGTGCGTAGTTGGACACTCGTCTCGCTTCGGCGATTTAAGCATTTAACGCATTATAGCTGATGTATTATATAGGTGTGCTGTATAATAATTAATAATTATTATAAAATAGATATACAAGTCTAGAGCTAAGATATAATTGTAAAAGTTTCGTGTTTTTTTCTATATGCTTTCGCTTTTTAGCAGACAAACTTAAAATCCATTATACTTACGTACAATTAACTAAAATTTCGAAAAAAAAAAATGAGTACTTGCTATATTTCTAAATGTGTATACATATTTTATACTATTATCATTAAATATACTAAAAGAAATGTGCGTACAGCGTGGTTCTCTTATAAACTGTGTTATTTATACATAAATATTTAATGAAATTATTTTTTATTTTGAAATAATGCGTTTAAAATAGGTATCAAACTACATAGTTTTTTTTAATGTTACAAAATGTTTTGACATACCCATATGAATTTATTATAGCCATGGCTATAACAACAGCATTTACCAAATGCTAAGTCACGAAGACCGGACAGTATATTATTATTTTTGTAAAATCAGTTTTCCACCATATAACTGATATACATAGTATTTTAAATATTTTTAACAACTACTATATAATGTTTTATACGAATTTAGTTTTTTTTACTACACAATTGACAATTATTAATAGTTCATAATTTTCTCCTGCATACCTATTTAACAGGTTTTGTTTTTATACGTTACATTTATTACGTACATATTTTTCATATTATGATCATTTCTGTGTAACTTCAGAGCTAGAGACTATTGGGTAGGTAATGAAAGTAAATTTTTAAACAATGAAAACATAAATCATTGGGTTTTAAAAATGTTTCAGAACATTGCAACTGACAAGGTTTACTATAATGTGTATTAAGAGGTTTAATTTAAATTTAAAAGTTAGACATACAAATTATTTTAACGTGAAACACGTTTAAATAAAGAATGTATAATGTTTATAAACTATGAGCTAACCTGTATTACATGTCAATTCCTTATGCTGAAACTTTCAAGTTTTATTTAAAGAAATCTAAAGATGGGAATAAAATCACCTCAAGTTGATTATTTAATTAGTTTTCATTACAAACTATGTTGTTACCACAGTGTTTTAGAAACTTATGCAGTAATTAATGTTTTAATTTTTATATATCTTATTAGCATTTATAATTTTCATAACTTTTAAGACATAACATTATAGATTTTTTCACAATGATGAAAGTCAACGATTACCTTCAATGATATGTGTAGGTAATACCTAACCTTAGTTATTTGCAATATTAGTTTTTTGTAACGCACAATAATCATTCTAAGTTCTAATATATATATTATAATTATACATTTATTATACGTATCTAATATCGTTTAAATTAATGATTTATTACAACTATAATATTATTTGTCAATTTTTTGGGGAAAAAAACATTCTTAAAATAGTTTAAAATTAAGTCAAACTTATAACTTATAAATTACCAGTCTTCGAGGTCCAAGTCTTACAGCTATAAATTGAATAGAAGCTGTACCTACCTATGATAACTTAACGATTAATTTTAAAAAAAAATACTGATCGGAAATTCACAACTTATCTGGTACCAAAAATTACACACCATTGCAAAATCAACAGTGCTCTCGCCACCCAGAATTTCAAAATAAAAACCGCTGAATGTGAATTAGAACTTTTTTTTATAACCCATTCCGTCAAATTCTTTGATATTTCTATGCGTCTCCAATGAACTCCATATTTATTCTGTAATTAATAAAACAATAAACGAACGTAAATATTATAACTATCAATTAGTTATAGTTCGAGATAAATGAACGCAAAATAAATTAAAAATGACTAATCATACGGGTTTTAACTTTTATTATTACTTTCAAATTCACTATGCTGAGTCGAGGCAAAATAATAATAACAGTGCTCTCAACACCACCTGTCTGTATTCCGACTTATTATTTTTATCTCGTGTTCAATACTGATCACTGGCGGTTCTTTAATAGTATCGCTTCGGTCCATATTTTGTAGTTAACAACTTTCAACAAACACCACGACCAATGAAGACATCTCATGCTTTATTCTGGTTTTCACTCATTTGTAAAATAGATGTTTATCAACGTGTCCTATTATAGGCATACAAAATGCCCGTGAGTGATGAAAAGATAATTCAACATTTTTTGTAAAAGAACGATTTAACTATAATATACTAGCTAGGTAACATACCGCAAGTAATCGAATACATATACGGTCGCGGTGTCGTCGTTATTATAAACCGTGTGCGTGTATTATACTGCAGTTCTTTTGATTGATAGTTTTAAACCGCGATCGACCTCCTACCTGCAGAGGTCAAGTTTGAATTCCTATAATTTTCTCATAGTTTGTTTTCACTGAAAAATTCTGTCACGAACATGCAATATTACAATGTGCCTCGATTGACCCTCTTCTACTAGTCAGTGACATATAATATAGTATCATAATATTATTATAACAGCTATAGCGTCCAACGAAATAATACAACACCTCAGCTATTAATTTTATAAAGTGTTAATCAAATTATACTACCTACGGACCTACCTACCTAGCTATACCTGCCGCCTACAAAAATATCGTATTAATATTATCGCAATCATTATAGTCGCTGTGCGTACAAGCGGTACTTATGTACTTAACTTTATGATTTATACTAAGTGTAATATTATAATATAAATCACTGGCGGCAGTCGCGTCTCGCGTTTGCGTGCGCGCCGTGTCGTGCGTATTGGTAAATCGGAAGGGAACTTGAACGCCAAGTCGCCAACACCGCCGCCGCCGCCGCCGCCGCTTTGGCAGACAATGCACAATAATAATATTATTATTATATTAAATAGGTGGCACGACCGAAACTGCGTATACGCTTCAAGTCGCACATAATATAATTTGTTTATTATTAGGTACCGTGCCCACCGCACAAAACGATATTATTATCATTGTGTACCTACTAATCTACGACGGTGGCGTCGACGTCGTATTCATTGAACACCGCAATAAAATTACCGGTCCTGTATTATAGACACCTGTTGAACAACAGTAATAACATCGTAATGATTATTATTATTATTATTATATACTGCAGTAAGTCTGTAACGACCGACGACATTCGCGATCGTTCGACTCCGACCGACCACCGCGGTCTGTCGGATGTCCGAAATGCTGCTGCGGCGGCGGCGGCGCTGGCGGTTCGCGATTTCACTTTTCCGCTGGTCTGTATCCGTTCCATACTAAGAATTAATTTTTTTTCTCACGAGCGCGCATTTCCGCCGGGCCTTCGCTTCCTCGCCACCGCCGCCGCCGTTACGTTTAACACTATACCCATTTATTATAATGTAAAATATTTGGAAAAAAAAAATCACGTCCATCATCGCGTCTCGTATTTCTACCGGGCGAACGCGCGATTCCACATAATATGCAATTTATTCACGCGCGTATGTGGTGTATCCGTGAGAATGCCGAGAATCCGTGTAAACAATATTATACCATATATAATATAATATAATATAGCTAATAATATAATAATACACCTGTCTAGCATAGGATGAACCGAGTGTATTCAACCGGTGGCGGCCGTTTTCACTTTTTTGTTTTTACCAACAATAATATAACACATATAATACGTAACGATGTGTATGTATATATATATATATATGACTTATTCGTTTGACTAGTTAAACTAACTGTAGTCACACGTACAATTATAGCACCTAAAAGCGATGAGCACACCTATATATAGTTGAGCGAACCCGATACCAATAGGTATAAGACCACGTATACAAAGTGATCACACGACAATGATATGCATTATTGTAAAAGTAATTAAATTATTTTATCAAACAAAAAATTGGAACCGCGATGCTTATCAATAATAAATACTTAAGTAAAATTTTGTGTACATGGATTTATACATTTAACATTATAGCATATAATAAAAGCTCAACTGTATATTATATTATAATTTATTATTACGGCAACTCCACACGCGACATTTTTAATATTGTTTGATATAATTCGTTGGTACTTAACAAATTATTTTATATTATATTTTTTTTTAATTCCCGTATTCATATAAATATATAGATTAATTTGCATTTATAGCTACTAATTACTGTTATTAAGTTGAGTTGAATTTTTTTACGTTGCTAAAGGTTTTACATAACCTGTTTATCTCTATAAATAAAATACATTTCAAAAGTTTCGTTTCACTTTTATATCTATAGTCTATACCGTTATTATTATTTTTATTGACTTTTTTATGAATAAATTCAGCTTCGTCGACTGGTTCATTAGCATTACACACGTCACACACATATACCTATGACATTAAAATAATATGTTTGTATAACACATGTATATATATTAAGGATATTAACCGTATTAATATAATATCATTATTTATTAAGATTATTATTCGTGGAAAATATTTTTCTTATTTTGCCAAAAACTTAATAACCGGATAATAATTTAACGTTTAAATAACGTTTTACTGAATCTTATTTAGGACAAAACATATAGAATCTGTTAATATACTTAATCTAGTTTACTGCTTTCGAGTATCAATATTTTACGTAATGTACCTATATAGACTATAGAGCCATTAAAAATAATAAAACAAAAACATTTATTCGGTATACCTGGGGAAAGTATATCCTTAGCTTCTTTGCATGTTACACTAGTAACTATAGTAAGGCTTAAACTATACATCAATGAAATGATAGTGTAGAAACTATGTTTTTTTTCGATTTATACAACATCTTTTCATATATACCTAGTCACGACGTGTCGTCCCACTTTTTGGGGTAGTCATATATGGATCTAAATTCATGTAATCATGCCAAAACACCATAAAACGTATATAATATAGATAATACAAATGAAATATTATGCTGTATAAATAATTTTTCAAGTAGCCACTAAATCTATATACTATACATAATATATATGAAATTCATTAGGCATGTGTCTAAAACTTAATTAATTATAAAAACAAAACTAAATACGACATTTAGAATGTTAGAAATACAAAAAATATACTATAGTGAAGTCATGGCAATCAGAATCAGGCCATGTATTCAAAATCATACCAGTTCAATGTTCAACCCCCAAATTATAAAAATAAACGGAAAGTATACCTAGTACCTACCTAATATAAATACGATGCAAACTACAAAAGTGAAAGTTAAATAGAAATAGAAGAAGAAACTTATCCGATAATATAATACATATAATATATGAGTAAGTACTTTTCTATGATAGTATTTAGTGTATTACACCATTTTACTTATAGAATTATAGGTAGTAGTTAGATACATCCAAACATTACACGTCTAAATAAGTATATTCCAACTTTCAATTAATTTATTGTAATAAAAGAAACTTTTAATGAAATTTTTCAACAACAGCTGATTAATACCGAATAACTTTCTGAATCAAAAACATTCATCGCATATTCACTAGACATTCATTACGATATTAATTATATATTTATATCACATACCTAATAATATATTTTATACAAAAATTAAATGTACGTTATATGTATAATATATACGTACCAAACATTTTAACATAAATTATTTAATACTTCTTTGAAATAGAATCTCTTAACTTTGTGATAAATCAAATCAAATATTTATTATACAATTTTACTTGATACTAAGTACATAGGTACATTTTAGTGGCTTATAAATTATTATTATTATTAGAATTAACGTTATATATTTTTTCTTCGAAATATTATGATATGATATTATAATATAATTACTATTCATAAATCTTACTTTCAATGAACTTATAACTTAAAAACATTATTTTTACAGTAAAAAAATAATTGGTTTAATTTAAAAAAAAAAATGAACAAAACGTTTTGTAACATACAGTAATTTATTTCATTGAATTTCGTAAATAAAATTTTACAATTTTTCAAATTATTATTAAAAAAAAATTAGTAGAATATTACACCTACATCTTCGTTTCACACATAGACCATAATATAGCAAAATCGCGTTCATCAGTTCTAATTGTGTATTGTTATAATATTTAAAATTAATACATTTTTCTATAAATTCCAACTTTGATTGATTTATGATTGCTTATAGATATGGCTTAATCAGCTTAACATTAATTTTAATTACCTATCATTTTTTACGTAAATTTAAATGAATTACTTAAGATTTTATGAATCGTATTTCAATTTCAATTTTCAAATTAAATTTATCAAGTACTAATGACTTATGTCTAACCACGATGACGTGTTCTTATTGAATACAATAAAGAAATTTATTATTCAACATGCATGTATCTATTGTATAGAATTACTTCAAATTTTAAATAGCCCTAAAGGCTATACTTTTAAGCAATTAATTAATTCCTAGGTACCTAAAAAATTATCTAAGAATAGCATAAAATTATTACCAGAAATCCAGATATAGAATCTATAGATACCGAGTAATAATAATATATTGACAATACTCATAAAAATGTACGTACCTCTTACAATAATTTGCGAATATACATATAGTAGAAATGCATTGCAGCGAAACTATAACAGTTATGCGTTAAGTCTTAGGTAACACGAACAATCGATAGTCAACCAAAATCTTGTGGTCCGGAAGAAAGTCATAAAATTATGTGTAGAAAATATACGATTTAAACAATATATTGGTTAGCGTGACTGAAATTATATTATGTAGGTATCCTATACGATCTAAAATATATATAGGTATTAATATTTGAATAATGATAGGCAATTTTCAAACCGGAAAAGTAAAGTATTATAAAACGTATCATAGTTAAATATTGAATAGATTTATTTTTTAAATTGTTATAATTTACAAAACATATACTATTTATACTATTTATGATTACGAATGGTTTCTACAATTAAATACATATTAATATGTATTATAGTCAAAATAATAAAATACAAAATATATTTAAGATAGATATAGTTTAAATAATTTGAGCTATTTATGTTTTAGCTCTAGTATAATTATTAATTAGGAATGTAATAGTTTTTTCTAATGTAATTTATTGTTATACTAGATATAATATACGTATTATTACTTTTAAATAATGATTGAGTATAAGTCTATTTTTTTTTATTATGATTAATAATTATTAACTAAAATAGTAAAATGCATTAGTATATTATTAAATAGGATTTATATAATCCTACTATATAGGTATCCTATTTATTAAGAATTAGATAGTATTTTAAATTTACGTTACACGCACTACTTAGATTTTAAAATGTAATAAGGTACTTAATTATTATATTATGTTTATTCACTATTGTCTTTACATGTTTTAAATATGTGATATTTATACTATAATACCATAAATTATTAATTAAAAACAATTTTTAAGTGCATACATTTAAAACAACAAATGTTTGTCTAATATCTAGCAAAGACTACGAACTTTGAATAATTTCGTTTAGTAACAAATACCTAAATCTACAGTTAGATTTCTAATTTTGACATAAATAGAGACTCTGGACAGTGTTATTATCTAAACATTTAAATACCAATTTCCAACGTATACGTTTGCGGCAAAAATCTATTCATTCATAAAACCCATAATTCAAATCGGATCTCAAGTTCACGCGCGGTAGCACACTGAATAATTAGCCCCATTGATTTTAACCGATACTTACATTTGATATAATTTCACTGCATCCATCACGATTTATATGAGTTCGTGCAAATAGCACTTTCAATCTGATCAATTTGAAATCGATACAAGTCATCAGACATATTGAAACTAACGAAGCGAAATGTTGATACCTATTTATGTTAAGATGTCTGAGTCAGTCCTAGGCAAATTTTATTTTTTAAGATCACGGAAAAAACTGGATGCATGGTAATACATTTGTAACAAAATTTTTGTAGCCATTTAAAAGTAATACATTTTTATTTCCGATATATTACAAAAAAAAGTAACATATAATCTAAAAATAGTGATGTAAAATTTAGCAAATACAAGTATAGGGAAATATTTTTATTAATTTCGATGTATAAATGTATTTATAATGTCGGTGCAACTATGCAAGAAAAGTGTTTTCCTTGGTTCTGGGAAACCGAGCAATAATGAAAATTCTAATAATAGCATAGTTAAATCAAGCAAATTCGTAGGCTAATATTTATGTATATTTTAGGTTGTTGCATGATGGAGTGTCGGTACCTACCAACTTATCAAGTATTCATGCGGTTTTTCAATATTAATATATTTGAAAATGTCTACCTAATAACTTATTATGAAATGAATAAAATATTAGTCCTAGAATGCAATTTTTTGAAATTCAAATATTTAGTAAAATGTTTGTATGTTATTAAGCATGGTTATTTTCAACCATATACAATTCCATTAGGTACGTATATATTATATATAAATTGAAAATTCCATTTACAAGTCCTTTCTATAAACTGTTTTACTATTATCATAGCTGCGGTATACCTAAACAATACCTAATATTAAATTTTCTTATACTTAGTATTACTGTTACCATTCACCATATTATTATTTAATGTACTTATATATTTATATACACTTGATTATATATGTGTATACTGTATATTGTATATGATGAGTGAGCCTTTAACGTGCAAGTGTATTATTAATAACTTTATTAGTAGATTAAAAAAATTCATGTAAGTTTTTACATCATAATTTTAAACTCACTTGAGAATAATCCATTAAAAAAATTTCACTCACCACATTCATATAGGTTAGTCAAAATACCCAGAATACTCTCCAATTTACCAGCACTGATATTAAAATGTTTATACATCTTTCTTTTTTTGTTATTTATATTTTATAATTATTTTTATAAAGTGTATTACACATTCTTAGACAAAAAAATTAATTTAATATTTATATTTAAAAACAATAAATTTTGTTAAATTTTCTATACTTTTATTGTTTAAATAAATTATCGTTATTGACATGCAGTTTTTAAGACTATTATTTTTACTATTCAAGTCTCAAGAACCTAATAAAACATAATTTTATATATTATTTTTAAATAAATAAAATAAATGTAAACGAAAATAAGAGAATAAAAATAGATAAACTCAATTTTTTTCTTGTTATTTAAACTCAATAATATTTTACTAATTAGTCATCAGATTATATATTAAAATTATTTGAAATATCTGTGTGTAAAAACAATAATAGTTAAATACGAGTACTTAGTTAAAATATGTTTTATTAATACCTAAAGTGATGAACATGGCAATCGAATGTTTGTTTGCCTATATCTGTTATTTTAAGGGAACTATAAAACCTATGTATTTTTATGAAAACATAATATATTATACACGATTTTTAAGGGGTTTGAACTAGGCAATTTAATTGAAATTTTGAGAAAAATTAAAAATTAAAATCAAAAATTAACACATCATAATACGTAGTATCCTTTCTATAGATATGGATGGTATTAAAACATACAATATTTTAAGTTTTTTTCAATTAAAATCTATGTTTATACTTACTTAAATATTAATTTTTAGGTTATTATAATGCAATAAGTATATTAAACATTTAACAACATAATAAAAATGCAACAAAATAAATAAATAACACAAAAATAATTAAAGAACCAGAAATTTCCCAGTAAAGTAATAAATATTTTAATAAATACTTATCCATTTTTTAATTTTAAGAAAGATTACAGGAAGAAGCTGAATATTTCATTTTAATGTATTTGAGTACTTTGTTTTAGTACAGCGGATCCTCAATAACTCGAACCTACATAAGTCGAATTTTCAAAAACTCGAACGAATGCCTTGACCACTTCCTTACAATACATATTTTATAAAAGTCAAATTTTCAATAACTAAAATTTTTTTTGCCCCCAACCGATTCAAATTATCGAGGTTCCATTGATCCACTGTATTTATATATAGTATATACTTACCAATGTACCGAAAACTAAAAAGCACAAAAATAAAAACTATATGAATATTTTTATTTTTAGGTAGTATCTTACTAATTTTATTTTGTTTGGACTATAGCGCCACATTAAAATGGGTACGTACTTTTAAAATTATATGTACACTGTACAGTGAGTTCAGCTTAATGTGATCATTGGTTTATAGAATCAACCATTTATTGTATTCAAAAATTAAATCAACCCGAACCAAATCTTATGTTACTAATGTAACATTAGTAACTTTAAATTAACTTTTTACTAAAATTACCAAGTACCGGATAATTTGAATTAATATTTTTGAACATTTTTACCATTTTTTGTAGTATTTTATAGTATTGATTACCGTTGTTATGTTATAATATTATATACAATTTACATAGGTACAATATTATTATATATTTAATTTTAAATAATTAAAAATTATATTCAAATTAATTAAATATGGATTTTCATTTCAAGCTAATATTAAATTAGTAGATTCTCAAGTATATTCAAAAATAGATAGTTATTTTACTTTATTTTAAATGTATTTATTTTATTATTTAGTTTAATTTTATTTAAACCATACGTACAAATATATAATCATTAAAAAAAAAAAATGTATTATGGAATCAACCGGTTAATAGAACCAAAATTACCTGAACCAATGTGATCACATTAAGGCGAATCCCACTGTAATGAGATATTTAATAATAATGATAATGTGATATTGAGAAGTTAATATATTTTATATTATAATATTACAGATTACTAGATTAGTGATTACAGTAATAAAGTCTACACCAACTCCCAGTGATCTTAAGCCCTCTCACCAATTTTGTTTTGAAAAAATTTTTTTTTTACGAAATATACCTATCATATTATCATATTGAATATTTTAATATTTTTTTTATATTATAAATCACATAAGTAGCCAATGTAGGTACATAAAAAAAAATAAAACTATTAGGCATAGGTATAATAATTATACCTAATGTATCGAATTTCATAATATCTAGTCTCCACGTGGCGGTGTATAATAAACATAAGATAAGCTTCATGACAAAAAAACAAAAATACACTTTCAAATTTATCCAACAATTACATTAATGTAGACGTTTCGTGTATACGTTTGTGTCCATGCTAATCACCGATAGAGCTACCGCGGACCAGTAGAAATTCCACTTTACAATCTTGACATTTATGATTAGATATATTTTGAAAAACAACTTGTATAATAATTTTCATAATATAACAAATTTCACGTTCAAAGCGGAATAATTTATAATTTATACTTAGGTAGTTATTATGAATGTTTTATAAACAATATTTATATTATATTCAGGGCTGTAGGGGGGAGGGACTAGGGGAGTCTTTTGCCCCGGGTGGCAAATTTTTAAGGGTGGAAAAATATAGCTGAGTGATGGCTGACTGGCTGAGTGATGGGAAGAGGGGCGGCAAAATTAGAGCTTGTCCCTCCTAGAATAATGTGTGGCTGCGGCCCTGATTATATTTATTAAATATATTACTAGTTTTTGGGTATTATACTGAAAATATTATTTAAAATATGTATTCAACTCTGTGAACTATGCAATTAATAAAATAACAAAAAAAAAAAAAAAAAAAAATACTCTAAATTATGATGCTGTGAAAATGCATTATTCATTAATTCACAAAATAATCATATATCTCATCTAAACATTTTTTTCAATCACTACAAAAATGTATGCAAATTGCAAATGCTAGAATTTGAGGTAACCATTTTACTGTACAGTAGGTGTTGATTGTTTTTTGACCTTGTCATTGAGTAAATCACCATAATGTACCTATTATGTATGTGTAAATGTGGTATACTTGAAGTCAATGATAAATTATTGCATACGAAAAATGATTCTGCTAGGTTTATTTTACTATTAATAATACGTGGCCGGTTATTAAATTAATTTTTGTTAAAAACATTACATTCGAAGATATCATTGTGTGTATGAAATATAATCATACAGATCGAATGTTATAAGTAACCACGAATAATATTTTATATTATAAAAAAACTGTGATTCTATTTTATTATAAATAACTAATTTCGTCCAAATTGGAACTTTGAATGCTTATAAAAAAAGGATCACATTTCTATCTTTAATATATTTTTTATAAATGGCTATAAAAATTTATGAGGAATCTTGTGTAAAGTTTTCAAGATTTTTAATCGTGCGATAGTTTTTTATTCGATATTGTGTAAATTAAATTCTTACCGAATTTAACTATAATATAATAATTTAAATATTATTAAAAAAAAATTATAATAATACAATAACCAACAACGTGTTTATCAATAGTACCTGGAACAGTGTGATTAAATTTAACAAAAATAATAAAATACAAAAATTAATTCTTAAAGAAGCTCTGTACCTATATATGTATTTACATATAAATACATTAGATATAGACCTTCAAGATTTTAATGTAATATATTATTATTGGTATCAACTTGAAGTTTAATGTTTTTTTTTCCATTGTTGCTGCCCACTTTGTCACCCCATTAAGCATTGAGATAAGTATCAGAAAGGGTATAGGTACCATAGAGTAATAGGTACTGTATAAGTACTAATAATTGTATAATTTCTCAATCAATTTTTAATATTTACTATCTGCTACCATGGACACCGCGGTTTACTGTTAGTTAATAGATATAATATTAGTCAGTTTACTCGTTGATAAAAACAATTAATTTTCTATTTACTAAAGCACGACTTGCCAAATCTTTCATCGGATTAAAACCGATCCATCGCTCTGATATAAGAATCTAAAAGTTCTTATATTGTAAGAACGCCCCTGCAGAGTTACATTATACGTATATTATATAATACCGCATAGGTAGATATAATTATTTTTGATTTCTCAACAACCACAGACATATAATATAATGTATAATGTATATGTCTGTGTCGACAACACATTTTATAGTGATATGTATGGACCATATAAGATATAATATTATATTCATCGGATTATCGAAAGAATAAAACATCATGGGTACCGAGCGTCGTTAAAACCGTATTTCGATGTGGGCGCGTGTAAAGTCGTGTTCGGCGCAATAATTATTCTCGTTACGTAAAAATCCTCTCGTCTTCCTCTGCAGTTTGCGCCGTAGCAGGACGCGTGTTAATCCTGCAGTGCAGTGGCAACGATGCACCGCACCTGTAGCTGCCTAATAACATATATCATCATTATCCTGCGCGATGCGTTGAATCCTCCGCCGAGCACAGGAAAGGAAAATCGTCGTCTACATCCGCCCCACTCGCCTCTCCCGTCACTTACGGTAACAATAACGATAATGGTGTTGTACGATCACGCACGCGGTAAACGCATAATGTTATGTAGTACGAACGACACCCGCGCGTTCGCTCGATGACCATTTATGGGCCGGTCACCGATCGAGCGATGACCGCCAGCGCGCGGCGGCGGATGAGTCATCGTTCCGGGACGCCGACCACCGGAGAGCGGCGCGTGTGCCGCCGGGCCGTTTGTTCGGTCGACACTCGGCGAGCAGCGGCAGCACGCCGGCGAGAGTCGCGCAACGGCCACGCGCGCACGCCGAACACCTGACAAAGGACGACGGCCGCGTCGTCGTCGTCGTCGTTGGCGGCGTGCGGTGGGGCGTCGGCGAAGCAGCTCCGCGCCGCCGCCGACCTTGCCGTCGTTTTGTACTTATTAGGTCGTCGTCGTAGGTTATCAACGGCTGTTCGAAGAACAACAATATTATTATATCGCCGTCGCCGTCGTCGTCGTCGTCGTCGTCGTTGTCCACCGCCGCCGCGGCCCACGTGCCGACGACTCGTCCACCAGACCACCTCTTTTTGCGGCGACGAGTCAGTGTACGAACCGCACTCGACGGTGCAGCAAGTCGTACGTACGCGATATCATCGTCATACTGCAGTGGTGATTTGGCGCGCGCACACGTGTTGCCGGCCGCGGGTGCGGTGCGACAGTGACATAATAATATTACAAGACGCGACATCGTTATCGATTATTATTAGGTATCACCGTTTTACGCGGACTTTGAAAACAGCAGGCACCATCTCCAGCCCCGACCAGGCCACCGTCAAGTCTTCCTCTGCGACCTTTTGGCGCGCCGTACGAGGTACCTATACCTATATAGTAATATTGCACCTATGTAATTAATTATTTTGTATTCGATCGGCGATCGAGCCGATGGAAATAATGATTAACACGATTGACGTAAAGCGTTTTTAATTTTACGGTACTCCGTCGTCAGCACTGCACACAAACTCGACGGGACAGCAAAACGACCTGTTAAAATCGTGCGCTATTAACACGAATTTGTAGAGCGAATTATATACTTACACGAACGAATTCGAGTAACCTGCAGTGGCGGACCAGAGGCGGTTAAATCGAATATCAAAGCACGAAAGTGATATTTTTCTGTTCGCGACCTGCAACGACGCGGTTCCTAAAATCTGTTGAAATGTCCTTACCTCCGAGTTTTACTATAACTTTGATGCACATTAATAAGTTATCCACACGAAATTTGTTCCGCTGAATAATGCAAATATACCACACAACACGCACACACAGGTTCGGCGTCTTCTCGAGTACAATTACACCGTAATGCCGAACCCTCGTGTATAGGATTATAAATGGTATATTATGATAATATAACGCCTAATTATTACGGTTATAACTTATAACATTATAATATTATTTTATATTTTATAGGACCATGATGATATTATTATTACCGTTTTTAGTTTTTATTCAAATACTTCTCGGTCACGGAGATCGTGATCGGTAGAAAAATACGACTATCTATATAATATAATATATTAAAATACCGACAATTTCAATTAGGATTTTTACTCGGTTCCGTGATATTATGTATTTATGTATACTTACTGTAAATAATATTGTTAAACATAATTAATTTCGCCCCTTTAACCATCTGGAGGAAATAAAAGTATAATATGTACACACTCTGAAATTCACAGTTTTTGGCAAAACATCCATGTTTTACGTTCTACAAACCATGTTTTAGAAAGTAATGCAACTGATTTTAAGATATTACATTACATTATTATTATTTATTATTCGGTATACTTTCCCGAAATGATTAATGGTCTTTTCCATAGAACTTTCTTTAATGCTGTTTATGTTCTGACGAAGATTGCTATCAATTTGTTTTATCTTTAAAAAAAATTAAAAACAGAACACTTGCGTGTAAAATGTGAATTAAAATAATAATAATTTAAAGTTTAATTAAATTTACTTATTATTTATATTTAATAAATTACTTAAATTTATCATTTATTATTTCAATCGGTCTTTGAGTTATTCAATACTTAATTCATTAACAATTTAATATAATAAGTTAATAAGTGTTTTCTCTATACATAATACGTTATAATTATAATATAGGTGCAGTCCAATATTATAGTTATAATAATATAATGCTATACACGTTAGTGGTTAGTAACATATATTTTATGACTAAATAATTGATATGTAAAACTAACCAGCTATCTAATTATTTTAAACACATCAAGTATAATGTTACCTACCTAAGGCTATAACAAGTAACAACTAACTGCAAAGCATAAATATTTCAGCAAAAGTAGTAGGTAAGAGATTTAAGATAATACGTATTTATAAAATATAATAATGTTTTATTGAAATATTATTAATGCGATTCAAAACAAACTCTTTTTCACGGTAAAAAGATCTATTTTCATTCCAACGTATGTTAATCGATCTTATCAGTTATTATAATATTATGTATATAGGTATATTATTAGTATTATTTTATTATTATTATTATAACGGTAATATGGATTTTTGAAATACGTTTTAGATTCCTAGTATATTATATTATTTTCTTTAAGTTCTAAAAATGAATTTTAGACTTATATGGAACCATCTTTATCTACATTTAAGTTCAAAATTAAAAATGTTGTATATTAAACAGTGAATTACAGTTTTTTACATAAATAAATAGAACATTTTTTTTATGAATATTAAGGTCGACATAACGTTCAAATTAATTTCCAGTATAACAATGGTATCATTGGAACAATCGCTAAATGGAATGAAAATTAATTGATCTAGCATTGAAATAATATTATACAATGATTTAAATGATTGTGACGTATTACGAAGACATAATAAAATCTTAACGTGTGTGTGTGTGATTTTACATGAATTAATATCCCTCTAGGATCCGTCACTAGATTAAGGGAAGTCTTTTGGCCTTTTATATGTGTCCTTAGTGATGTTAGCATAAAATCAATAAAGTAGTAATTCCTACTTTTAACTTAGTTTTTAGAATATATTATACCTAGGTATATTATTTTTTTACCCTAAATAATGATGGATAATGAATAACGATGGCATAATTAATAATACAAATAATTATTGTCATTGCATTCGAATATTTTTATTTTCTATCATTGAAAATAGTTTGGTTGTTTGATCAAAATCAATTAAACTTAATGTAGGTTATTATATATATTACGTATAAATGCGTATACGAGTGTCATATGGTATATGTGTTATAATAATATTTTGTAATGTCTGGAATAATACAGTACCACAGTAAAAACAAAGAAGAGAAAAAACAAAACACGAGCGATTTTATTTAAAAGTTTCAGATAATAATAGGTGTTACAATTGTCGTATAACTAATAGAAATAATATGTCGTATAAAAATGTTTACAAATATATTTTGAAAAACAAATTTTAAAATTAAATATATGAACACAAGTATTACAATGATTTTTTTGTTTTTTTCATTTAATTAGGTATTAAAAAATATTGATTACTACTATCAACAAAAATTAAAACGCTACAGCACATATAAAATTCTTTCCAATGCAATCTATAATTTGGCAATTCTGAAATATATATTAATCGAGTACCTAGTCATCCGGCACAAAACAGTTTTTAACTATTTTTTACAGGTGTATATAAGACAGAGATTAGTGTGGTGTCCTCTTAACAACTCTAGATAGCATAATGTAAGGTCACTTCTTTAGTTCTTTATAAGACTCAAACGATCAGTATGCATGACACACAGAGCTTTTATTGAATGATTGTAATTTTTAAAATCAACAAAATTATCAAATTACTATAGGTACCTAGATAAATATATATTTATTTAACTTATTTAATCTATTACATTTCACAGACATTAACTTTAAAGTACTGCATTGTACTAAACAATAATAATAATTTAAAACTGTACAGTAGGTAATCATATATAAACAACAACTATTAATTTTTTGTAAAAAGGATCATGTTGTCAAACACCCTTTCTAACAGTGTAATGCATTTCATTGCAGTTATGGAGATATAATAATAACGTACCTAATATGGTACATAATGGTATAATGTGGTTACTTAGTTAATTATATTGTGTCCTTTACCTCTAGTAATCACATTAATCGAGTAAAACATTATATTACCAGAGGGAATAAAATCACATCAACGACAAGACTTAACACTCGATACGCTTGTATTATATACTGAGTAAACAACACATTCGTATTACATTTTTATATAATATAGAAGATAATTAATAATAATAGTAATAAAAAATAGCTAACCTACTTACTAGTTACTATTCAACTATTTATTCATCATGATTAATAACAAATGGATATTTATTTTGGTTTCGACTGTTTCGAGTATTGATAAAAATAATGTAATTTATATGGAGTATATAAAATATTGTTTTAAATTCTAAGTACCTATAGATTCTTATACTCGTATATGTTTTTCAAGTGGTTTAGAAATATTCAATAGATAATAACTATAAGTAGGTATACAATAAACACGGTTATATTACAGTGTTATTTTTAATTGAATAGTTAAAATAGGTTTTCTTCATAAGTATAATATTATACTATGGTACTTATATATTATATCTCACTTGAAAATTAAAATATCGAAAAAAAAAAGCCGATGTTCAAACACATGCAAATAATAATGCTCTTACCTCAAAGTTTTATAATAGATCAATTCACTTAATGATATTAAAACTAGATACTGACAATACACAATCGATTGATGAACGTAAATTTTTAATTCCGTACGTATGCAAGACAAAGGCGACACATATGTATGGGTAACATCCTCTTGAAGTAATATTATAACAGATATATGTATGTATATCGTACAATAATATAGTATACCTATACGTACATTACGAATAATAATATGTATTAATAATGCTATTATATGGACATACAGACGTAGGAACCTACGTATATATAGTATTATACCTTGGTAATACTGTAGGTAGGTATATACTTTACTGTATAAAACGCACATTAATATAAAATAAATATACATATAGGTACAACTATTTGGGGTACACGCACATCAACCCACCCGTTCGCCGGAACACACACACGAACACACTGCCACCGCTGCTGTCGCGGGCCGGTCGATGCCGCCTTTAACAATAATTTATTAATCCAGTTTTGGTGGTCGCTATTATTGTTATTTTAACGCCGTGTGCTACGTCGTAATCAGTGTAATAACAACAATATGGCATGATTGTTCCTTATAGCCATATATAGGCGTGTCCAAAAACCAAACGATTCTTCCGTGTAGTTTTCCAATCGCAGATTATTTGCATAATATATATATATATCTTATACTGAAAAAGATAATGTGTATGTTTCATTTTGGCATTCAAAAACATAAGTACGATTGTTTTAAATATTTTTTTGTAGTTTTGAGAATTAAGCAGAGTTGTATGTGATATATTTTGGAACTTGGGAAGATGTGCTGAATTCTATATATAGATAGAACTTATGGAACTAGAGCTTTATTTTTAGAAGAATTTTGCAAAACTTTGCAAAATATATAATCGTTTAGGTTAAGTCGCGTTACTACCTATATATCAAGCTGTATTGTTCAAGCTCCAATTTTTATCTAGACAAGAATATAGGTATATGAAAATATATAATGAATAAAAATGAATTAAAAAAAAATAATATTTATGTAATAATAAAAACAACAAAATTACAATTATGATAACGTTATGGTTAAATTGAAAATTATTTATTATTGAAGTAAACCTGCAAATGGTATTTTCCGTTTTGATTAGAATCTTCACTTGTATTATATACTTTTTAATGTCTTTTTTATTTTAGTTAATTGATTTATGTATTGTAATACGAAGTACATAGGTATTTAACTATGAGATATATCGTTAAAAAACAAATTCACAGTTTGCAGAATTTATTCGGAAACCAATGTGAACGTGTAATCAAATTATTAGAAAATAATAATGCTCACAGAACTGAATAAAAATAACTAGTAAGTTATAATAATATTTTTATCATAAAATCTGCGTGGTGGTGATATAGATGATAGGTACATACACATACAATCAGAGCAAGACATGATAATATATCTTCTTACACTGATCTTTTTGATCTTCTTTGTGTATACAATAAAGTTTGAACCACGAGCAATGAACGGAATTTAATAATAATAACAAAAAAGGGTGGTCAAGTGCGTAACGCTAAGTTGTACAGTATAGGTATATCAAGTGGACATTGGACATAAAGTGGGTCATTTCAAAGGGTGTAATAATATTGAGGTTGTCAATATTTGAACTTCAAACGCTAATAAAAAAGTTGTGCCTATGTATTCTTATAATTTTTAATCACTACAAGAATAGCTCATGAGGAACTTTGTTTTTAATTTTCAAGTATCAAAAGTATATAGCACAAGTACCTAACCTAACCGTTCAGAATCGTTTTTCGTATACAATTATATCTATCGTTGGATTCAAATTTAACACTCCTATAATATATAATAATGATCCAAATGGCACCTAATGTACAGCAGAGCG
>VUJU01003066.1:3332-21378 GCA_009835225.1 Aphis craccivora | reverse complement strand
AATTACAACCATATAAAAAAATCGATTTGGTTGAAAACTGGTTTTGCGTAAAAATTCTCGTGTTTTCCCGGCGCTTTTAAAAACTATTGGGAATTTCAAAAACTCCCCATTGCACCAACTAGATTCATTTTTCTTTCGGAAACCACCCCCAAAGTTTGAAATTGAAGCTTTATTTCGACACGTTCTCGTGTACACAGACATACACAAAAATACACACAACATTGTAAAATCAATACATTCATCGCTCCGCTCAGAATCTAAAATAAAAAAAGCACAGGCAAATTAAAGCTTAAATAAAATTACATAATTAAAAAATGGTTTACGAATATAAGTGATTAACAAACTTCAAAGCACTTCTACTTGGCATAATAATTACATTGATACATTATCTAAAAACTAAAATAATCTATTCCCAAAATCTTATTGTTGGAAATGACATACACTGTTTTGGTGGAAAAAGTTATCTTACAATTAATAATAGACCAGCAATTAATAGATCTATGAGAATAATTATATCAAGTTAAATGCTAATTAGTATTATCTTGATAGTTGATAGTAAATCATCAATTAGTGACCACTACTATATATCTTCTATGCATTAACAATAATAGCTGATAAAATAAAATTGATCATTTCAATGTATACATAAATTTATTACAATCACCTACTATGATAAGTAGTTATTAATAAAAGTAATACTATTAAAACTATTTGGGAATACAAATACCAATACATTTAACAGATATTTTCATCACAAAATACAAAACCATTAATCAAAACATAGCTCACCAATAGGTACTATTGAAAAAAATAGTGATTAATGACATACAAAAGGACAATGAATAGATCTGAAGTCATCGGTGTGTAGATGTAGTAATATATATATATATATATATAAACACTACCTTTGTATTTCAATATTGTGAATGTTAAATGATTTTAGCGATATTTGAAAAATGAATTTTTTTATATAAATATACTAGGTATTTAATTTTAATATTCATATGTGACAAGCGTATAATTCGTAAAACGAACTAAGCTAAAGTAAATATTTCAAGACCTTATAATATTAATACAGTTAAATTTCATATTTTATATATAATTTAAAATAATTTTATTAACTTAAATTCATGCATATTGCATAGGTACCTACAATTATTTTTAGTGAACAAGATTTTTGATATTCTCATGCAATATCATATTAGTTTAATCATAATGATGTTTTAAGTATCTATTGGCAATTAATTTAAATTTTTGACTAAAAACTAATTTATTCAGTTTACACTTTACATAATTCATATTTCATCTAACGTTAACTTTTACAAAAGAAAGTAGATTGTAAATTCACATGAAATTCTCTCATAAGCAGTTATACTATAATTTATGTATTATAGTTGCTAAAAGTACACAACTATATAATCTACCACCACTTAAAGGTCATTATAGCAGCAAATGATATTGTATTCATGAACAAATCTTCAAGGTTATTTGAAGTTTTATGTATGTAAAACAACCATATCCACACCCGAATCGTATTTAAAATTTAAATCCTACTTTTAAATACAATAACATTAGTAATTAATATAGTAAAAATAAGTAAGTAAATAAGTAATAAGTATTTAAATGATTTAATATCACTATTCTAACGCATTAAATTAAAGTTAAGTTGGTCCTCGAAAATAAAAAAAAAAGTGAACTATTTTAAATATTCAAAAATATATTGGGGTTTTCCTCATTTTCAAATTTCAAATTTTCTTTACCATTTTAATTTTTAATATCGTATTGACCACTCTAATCCTAATCAGCATAAACGACAGTTTTTACAAAACACTTTTTTTCATATATTTATCGATGTAAAGGCCAGAATAACAAATTTATTAATCGTACCTACTATCATGTCGATTGATTGACTGTCCGATTTTATAATCGTAAATGACATTACTACATTAGCACATAAGGTTTAAACGTTAAAAATAAGCATAACAAAATCATTTTTTTCATTTATGCTGTTAGTGGATGCACTGCCGCTTACATCATTTTACTTTTAACAATGCTAGTTTTTTAAAATTATTTTAGGTATTTTTTATTTTTTTTTCTGTCAAATATAGCAATTAATAATATATCCTTAATAATATTAAACAATTCTACAAAAATGAATAAATACCTCAAGTCCTAATATTAATACACAATTCTTATATATGTAAAAAATTATTGTTTTAAATACTTTAATACATTTATTTAAACAAGTCTACCAATGTTTATTTACAGTATATGTATGTATAAAAATGTTATAAAAACATCTTCAAGTCTTACTGCATACTTGAGTATAAGTAGGGTAAACAATTTGAAATGTTTTATAAATGTGTATTTATATACCTTATTGCGTGTCAAAGAATGCAAGATTCAATCTAACGTAATCCATCCTAGGATTATAATGATACCTGAGAAATGATCATTCCATACTTATATAATATAAACAAAGATGTATCCAAAATTCACATATTATTATATGAGTATTTATATATAAGTGTATTTTAATGTACATTTTTTTTTTTTTTTTTTAATACTGTTATTCATACACACAATGGAAATATATGTTTGTTTTAAATAATATTATTATTGTCTGTGTGTTACAGTTTAGGTACCTTGAGATAATATTTTCATTGGAAATATAGTGTTTTTAATTTATTAAGAAGCTAAGATCGACGTATTTAACTAAAATCAACACACTGTTAAGGGTATATTTGTATACTCGGTTTTTGTCACATCGTATACAGTGCTCAGCATCGTATTAAATAATTTAACATTTAAAAAGTTCAAGTCGAAGTGCGTCATCACAACGGATGCCGTATTATTTATTAGGGCATGTCTCGAAGATTGAAAACATACGTATTACGTATATGCCGTAATGAAATGCGCAACATAATACGCATTCACGAATAGGGACGCGAAAACGTTTGACTGGGAATATTGTTATGTATCGGATGCGAAGATGAACGCTAAGGAAACGGTTGATAAAAAATAAAAAATTGTTTACTCACAAGTTACGTTAAAAACAAGGAAAGTGGTTGAGGAATAAGGAACTGAAACTCGTCCAAGATGTATGTCCTTCAACCATGGTCCTCGCTGTAGTAGTCGGAAAAAACTAATTTTGATAAAATATTCCTTCGAAATATAAGTCCGTGCGAATATCACACGTTTTTACTGCCCAATTATTGTTAAAAATGTTGATTGGTTTAAGCAAAACACGCAACTTACTTGATTTATACTGTTGGGTACCTACTTATATATAAATATGTATTTATTGAAAAAATACACAATACACCTTTCAGTAATTTGCATTTTTATTAGTTAACTATGTTGGTTATAATTTTCATATTTCGATTGGTTTGAACAAAATACAGTTTACTTAATTTATATTTTTTATAAACACCTACACCCTTGTATAGTTGTGTACAAACTAAAACATCAAATTAAACTTGAATAAAGAAAACAAAATACAAACACAAAAGAAATATAAATCTCTCATAATTTAAATTTTAAAGCTAATAAGGGAAATTATTGTTATAATTTGTAAACATTTTTCAGTGAGATTTTTTTTCTAGTGTACATTTTTTTCGTGAATATTTTGTCGCAATTCCCTAATTTTATATACTGTAGATAAACTAATAAATGATAAACGATATTACAAGTATTCACTTTTCAGTATTAAATCTTAATTTATAGTTTTTACATAATGCCATAATCATCCGTATGACGTGTCTATTAAATTAGTGAAATAAAATTACGGAAAATGAATCTGGTACGTATTATTAATGATATATAATGTTTGTAATCATTTTATTTGCGATCGATGCTATTTCCGGTACAACAAGACTCATCTTCTGTTTCACAAGAATGTCAAGAATTACGAGCCAAAGACAGCGTGTCAGGGGAAGACTCATTGTCACATGAGTATATGACATTGTTGATGTAAGACATATCATTACTCACAGGTTGTATAGATAGGTATTTATTTATTTACTATAATGACCTTTAAATACAGGGTGTCTCATCAAGTACGCTCGATATGAACCTGCATATTGCTAAGGCTAACTGCGCAACCACTAGCTAAATGAAACATTTTGTCAGTAACATAATATGAGTCAAGCCACGTTTTGTCAATGATGACACGTCGGTTGAACTCATGGGCTTTGATTTTTCTCAAAATACTAATTGAAAAGATAACAATTTAAACTATTTTTCAATATATAATCCTCTTTCTATAAACTATTGTTTAAAATAATAATTTTCTATCGTCAAGTATATTATCTATAAACTTTCTGTTCTGTTCTGTTTTAAATATTTAAATATCTCTAAATAAAATCTTATTAAAATATATTGACAATTAATACAGCACAAAATACACTTATAAATTTAATTTTGGTAATAAGTGCATAACGCGCAAACAACTTATCATGTAGGTAGGTACTTAACTTGTTTTCAAATAATATGGAAAGCATACAAACATGATAATATTATAAAAAAAATTGAGAAATGGTTAATTATTTACTAGTAGAAAGTAAACATCATTGAGTACTATATAGCAAACAAATTGCACATACCATAGCTGTAGAAATAGAGAGGGTGTTGGCTTACGCCAAGTGCCTTTTTTGAGAGGTATCAAATATTTATTTAAGTACATTTTAAACATTGCGATTTCAATATTTAAATTAAAAACAAATCGGAAAAATAATCATTGTTGTGACATAAATAATTTACTTTATTACAAATCAATAGATAAAAAAATTAATTTTGGGTTCAAATAAGTGATTGGTTTTTCCAGTGAAATGGAATTTTATCTAAACGTAAGTTTTTTTGTTCAGATTTAGTGCTCTATTATTACTATATTTTATAATATTAATATGAATCATTACAACTACATAATTATCTCAATAATTATATGTCCGTATTAATTACCGATTTCCTAGATATTATATAATTAATAATTATCAAAAAAAAAAATCAATTACAATTATGGGTATTTTGTTTTAATACTTATGGGAATTTATTTGAAATTGATCACTAACCTGTTAACCTATATATACAAAAAAGCAAAATTAAAAGGCTATTGATAATAAGTAAATATTACTGTTATATTATAAATTAATATATTTAATATATAATAAATACTATACTATCTATGTGGTATATGTAGGTAGCTCTTTTGAGCGAATTATTTATTAAAATTACATACTATCTTATGTACGAAATTAAAATATTAACACGAAAATTAATTTAAATAGTTCATTATTTTTATATTATAATATTTTTAATCTAAAGAGAACAAAAAAGTTTCAATTTATTTAAGTTTAGACAATTTATTTTAAATCTGAGATGAGTAATGAATGTATTGATTTTACAATGATAAGTGCGTGTATTTTTTTTGTGGATGTATAAACGATAAACAATCAAAAAACTTATTCGATTTTAACTTTGAGGGTATTCTCTGAATTTCTGAAAGCAAATTGAATTAAGTTTGTACTTAAAAGAGATCGAAATTAAAAATTCCAAGTATTTTTTTTAAATAACATGGAATAATAATAAAAAAAAAAATAACGAGAACCGGAAATTTTTTGGCAATTCGGTTTTTGATAAAATAAATATTGTGTTTTTTTGTTTGTAACACTAAAGCGAATACGTTAGTTAATTAAACTTGAATTATTTTTAATTAATTCACCCTATTGTATTACCAACTAATAGTAAAATAAATAACAGAATAATAATATAGTGATATAGGTTAATGACCATCTATGCTTGGAATCATAGGTAATTGGTATATTATTGGATTCAAATTTTACACATCCACCATAGAGTTTTACATAACGCTTACTGTATAACAGACTTTCTCACCTTTTTTAAATATAATCTAATCATTATTTTGCCGCCATTATGTCATTAATATGTAATAATGTATACATATTTATTAAGCTTCTTTTATTCAATTAAAAAATAATCATACATAATTTATAAATGGATAATTATAAATTAGTGTAATTCTTAAGAATTATTTAAAATATCTTACTTATTAATAGTAAACAATATTACTGGTATTTTTAATGTATAAATATAATAAGTGTAAACATATAAGCTATAAAAATTAATAATTAATAGTCCAAGTATGTATATATTAAAACAGTATAACATTTTCCAATTTCGTAAAAATGTTTCAGAATTCAATAAATTCACATATTCGATGTATTATTTGAATTTATTTATTTATAATAATACATACCACTCATACCAGTCACTATACGATGTAGCTAACACTAATATAAATCATAACTTTGTAGTCGTTGTACCCCTTTGACTTTTGCAAAACATTTACTCACAAACAACAAATAAGGGCATCGACATTTGACACTAATAAATATTGAATAAAACTGATAATATAACTAAAATATTGAACTCTGGGAATAGGTATATTAATATTATGTGTTTTTTTAAAACACATTTAATGATGAGTGCATATAGAGCACATAGGTATTAGGTAATAACAATGTAATTGAACCTTCTATGTTTTCGATATTTTGATAATAATATCATTAATATCTAACAACATATTCGTCGATTTTGCCACTGGTGGCTTTAAGTTATGATGTATTTCAGTAATACTGACTTAATTTATAAATTTTAACGTTGATATGGTTGTGTATCATTATTTGTATTTAATAATATTTTGCTTACAATACAATATGATAATAATATAATGTATCTAATATTATTATTTTAAATTTTAAATTAGACAACTGGTGTGAAGTAAGATGATCAATAGATATGATCAATATTTACACCCTGGCATAATATTAAGGTTGTATTTTCTAGGTATTATAAAACTAAAAATCGGTCCATTTAAATATGTACTATAAGAAATACAAATATAAAATTGGTAGGTATATTTGTGTATTTTAATATTGGATATTCAATGATAATTATTATGGGTAATGTTAATAAACAGTTTTATTTATATAACCTAATTATGTATGCAACACAAGAGCGCAAATAATCAGATAATTAATATCCCCAATATTAATCTAGTCCAGATGAGATAAAGATTAAATTTCTATTGGAAAACTCAATACTGAATATAGATATTGCCAATTGATTATTATTAATAATAAATAAATAACCTTTATTTGTGTACTGTGTTTATAAAATTGAAAAAATGAATATTTTATCTAATTGTTACATCAAGATCCCATAGCATATTATAGGTACTCATCACCGATAAAATATACGTATATTGTAATAAAAATGTTCTTATCCGTTCTAATAATCTCCCTGACCACTTAACGCACATACTGGATAATGTGCATTCAAGACTGATTGACGTACTACTCTGTATACGTATTATAATATCCACACACAAATAAATTATGAAATGTATTATGACGTCATCGTATGTCCCGAGTCTTTTCAAAGATTGAAAACTCAAGTAGGTATCAGAATTTATATATATATATATATATTGTAAACGTGTGTGTAATAAAGGCTTATAGATTTAAATCCAAAGCCGGTTCACTAACCTAACCCAACCCAAAACAAACGAACCCTGCAACCGGCTTTGGTGATTTGTGCGCTAACGCGATAACGTGACCCGTGTATGTTTTCGCGTGGGAGGAAAAGACAAATGAAAAACGCACCGCCGGAAAACGGACGGACGGGAGGAGAACACGAGAAAGAATATAAAAATAAAAAGGAGAAAAAGTTCGCCGACCGCCGCCGCCGCCGCCGCCGCCGCTGCCGTCAAATGGCCCGCCTCGAGCGCCTCCGGCGTTGTCGTCATCGTCGCCTTATAATACACACACACACCCACACGTATGTATACGCGTTAGTTGCCCAAGTATTGTAATGTGATGTATACGTGTAAAAGTCGTGTGGGTGCCTGCGACTTTCCGTCGTAGGCAGCGCGACGATGACGCACCAGGAAAGTACACCTAAGGGTAGGGGATGGTGGCAACGGCGTCGGGCGAGTGGGTCGGGCGCATAGCGAGGCAAACTACTACTACTACTACTACTACAACTACCCAGTAGTCGTTGGTTGATACGCGCGCGCCGTCGCCGCCCTCGCCACCCTGCACTTCGCCGCCGCATCGGATCGTAGCTTTCGGTGAGGGTGAGGGCGAGGTCGGGTCGGCACACGTTATAATATTGATTCGGCGCCGAGCGAGGGTATATACATTATAATAACGTGCAATTTACGGGGACGAGGGGCTGTACGCAACTGCATTCTTCGCCGTGACGCATTATCGCCGGAGTGGCGCTCAAGCGATTTTCCGCAGTAGGTACGGCACCTACCTACCTACGTTGTTATTGTCGTACCTACACTCCGATCATTCGTCGCAGTTATCTCACGCGGTCCGCGATTATTATTATAATTCTGCGGGCACTGCGGTGGCCTCCGGTAGCGACGAACAGAGTGGGAGCTATAGCGAGCGAGAAGAAAATGTATATGAAAAAAAAAAAAAAAACACAAAAGCGTTTGTACCTACAATATTATTATAATATGTATGGAAAAAAAAAACGCTCGCCTTTGAACTATACGAATCTCGCTATGGACGAGCGTTTAAAAACGTAAGGCCGCTCAGGGGTGTTACCCGCGTCGATACACAAAGAGTTGGCGTTTTTTTTTTTCTCTCCCAATTTTTCGCCCATCCACTCGGCGCGCCGTATACACATCGCACACGCCACTGCCGCCGCCGCCATGCCACCGCCGTCGCGGTTGTCTCGTCGTTGTCGCGCCCCGCACGCGCAGTTTCATCCACGCGCACCAACACCACTGTCTGTCGTTGCCCTCCCCGCTGCTCGTCGTTTGGATAACGATTCTAATTTGCCCCATTCCCGCCGCAACCTACCCCAAAACCGTTTCCCCGACAATAACTTAGAGCGTATAACAATATTATTATGACTATATTATAATGTCGCGGATTCCGTCGTTCTATTTTACGGCCACACAATAACATCATTTATACCATCATCATCTAACCCCCCCCCCCTCAAACGCCGACGGGGCAACACCCCCGTCGTTCGATCGACGACAGATTCCGTGCGAACGGTACACGCACTCACACATACGTACACGCTTGCGCGCAAATACGCGGCACACACGCGCACGCGCGCTCGCACACGAGCGCGCTGGGCACACGGACACGAACACACAAGCTCACACGCACCTGACGCCGAGCACCACACACCACTCGCACACGCACGTTACACCGGACCGGTCGACGGCCGCCGCGCGATATCCGATTCAGTCGACGGACGCAGCTTGCACCGGTACCATCTCACTGCCGCCGCGGTTGTCCACCGTCTCGAGAGAGCCAACCACCCCGTCGGAGTAAACACGCGGCCGCACAATGTCCGTCATCGCCCGCCGGTCAACCACGTTCCGATGCATTTTATTTACTGCAGGTAGGTACCTGCCTAAAAAAAAATAAATATATATATATATATATATATATATATCATTAATGAATTAAATAAATACATTATTATTATTATTATTATTACCGTCTTACCCGCCTCAATATACGCGATGTATATTAGTGACATTAAAGCTCTGCGGTTACGGTCGTCTGCCGTGTCGTGTGAGTCTTTTTATCGTACCGATCACGGTATGGATGGCATTAACCACGATCTACAAGAACGTTTCCAGAATCGGGCCTAGCTCGGCAATATATTGTACGTCGTTACACGACACGGGTAGACGACGTAGTCGCAATGTACCCGATGATTATTAGACTAGTATAATAATTAGATATAGTTACTGTTTATATAACCATAGTCGCATTACACATTATTATTTTAGTAGTTACCGCATTAGCAGTCACATTATCAATGCATATTTGTAGTTGCCGTTTGTGATATCGGCGATCACCTCGCACATCTCGTAGACTTTTTTTTTTTATTTCTGTCTCTTATTCTCCACCGCCATCCTTCGGGATTCTTCTCTTGCCCTGCAAAATACGCTTTACGCGTGCTCGCTACTCGGTCTACCCCATGATACTTAGTTTATACTCATCTTTGCCACTTCCTACGAGCGGCTTTCAAACGACACTGGTTCGTACACTCAAACGAACACCTGCCGATGGCAAATCTTCCGCTTTATTACTACTCTGCTTAACACCGTAAACTAAAAACCCCAATTCTATATCCGATGAGTTTCAAAGGGCTATGGAGCATGACGCCGTGTTTCGTTAACACGAACACGCTATAGTTATAGTGAATATTATATTATTATGTTGAATTGTATTTTTAGGAATTACGATGATTAGATACATTATATTGCCATTTTTTTTTTTTGCATTACACATCTTATAGGTTTACTTGATATGCCTTTGGTATAATTTATAATGATAATAATTATTATTAATTACGTCTTATGTATGCTGTCTACGTATGTCCGTAGATCATGTTATTAAATACATGAACAGAAAAATTCTTTTCATATTTGCATTTAATAGGTGCACGAATGCACTCAGTAAATAACTGTCAGCTAGTCGTTAGCGTTTAAACACAAAATCAATTGGAAATTATACATTGATTTGTATTTTATTCTGTATAATTTAATATACCCATGGAATTATATAACTATTTACAATAGTTATAATACTTTATATTATGTTATTTATTATATTTTACTTATTTAAACCCAATAGTACATGGACATTAAACACTTGTAGATTACTTGTTTTTTTAACTATTACTTAAATTTATTTTATAATATATTATATTTAATTCGCTTGCCTAATTATTTTGCAAGTAGTATTAATAAATTATTCAAAAATAATATGTACAAGTCCATAGGCTTAGCTATAACACTTTTTATGGGGAGCTAACTATAGATTATATTTACTAAATCTGAGTTGTAATGTAACATTTGCACTAAATTTTATAATATTATAAATGTATAACAAATAGATGTGTATAAAACTCAATAGTGTTAATTTTTGGTGTATCTAATATTAAAACTTTTTCTTATTTTTGTCTTCCTAACTTAATGTTTTTAAACAAGGTAGTTCACTATTCATTTAGTATATGTTCAAGTTCAACCCTTCAACCACATTTTTCGTATAATTACACACTTAGTTAAATTTTTATTTTGTGAATTTTTGGTTAGATTAATCTAACTTATTGATATAATTTTAGAATGACCTTTAATGCGCGTCAATACAATATTATGTTTTGTTAAATAAATAACAATTATTTAATATTATTTTAAGTAATATACGTATTATTCTAAAAAATATTAATTGGTATTTACATAAACAAAAATAATAGATGAATAGATGAAAAATTAACTTATTGTAATTATATTTAAATTAGTTAAGTAATCTCTATGAATAAACAAATCACAAATTATAAAAATCAATAGGTACCACATTTAAAAAGTAATAGACACGAGAGTAACACAAAAATTAAAGTTTTAGATTGTATTGGTTCTAAAAAACGATATCGTGTCGAACGTAGTCTATCCATTATCCAATATATTATAGAATATTAATGAAATGTTTGTTAAAATTAAATTTTATTATCTTACTTTAAAATATTTTCGAAATAACGGCTAAATACTTAACATAACCTCAGAAAAGTAAAATTTTGGATACATAATATAAATGCATAAAACTTTATAGTGCACTCAAAAGATGACTTCTAAAGAAAATAACCACCACTGTGACGTAAAAACATAGTTCCCTTGCTTTAAGTAGAATCAAAATGTTCATAAATATTAAATACAATCATGTATATATTACTAAGTTAAATATACAAAAGTATACCTAAGGTTAGGTGTACTTAAGTAGATTTCTTTTCGTTAGAGTTGTTTAGTTTAAAATGGCTATACATTTATTAAAATATTCTTCTATGTCTAATATTATAATTGTTATTATTATTATTATTTTTTTTGTAAATTTAGTAAATAACTTTGTAAAACTTTAAAGCATGCATTCGAATACTATATAGGTACACATTACACATGATATGTTTATCAGTAATCAACTAAAAAAAAAAATTGACATTACTTTATGGTAATCTTATAATTTAAAATTTACAATCTAAAAATATATTTTAGTTAAATTTGCTTTGCAGAAAACCAATTTTTAAATTCGAAGTTTTATCAATGCGTATAATGTTTAATAATACAAAATACTGGGCTAACGTATGACATGTTAACGTAGTAAATCAAGTACCTAACGGCTGCACGCGGTCTCTATATCTCACGTATTTATAATTTAAAATTATATTTTATTCAAAACTAAGCTTGAAACTATATAAGGTGTATTTAAATCGTCTTTTTTTTATTATTAACAATTTATAATGATTTAATTTCAGAACATGATTTTTTTTTTCACAAAATACGCTTTTATTAGATAGAAAACTATTTTTATTAAAAATGACATGTTATATTTAAGAAAAACAATAATTCACTTAATGTAAAAATCGTAAATATTGTTATTATTAAATATTATCATGACATAATATGAAATTATTTATTTAATTTTAATTTTTAAATAGGTAAACATTTATTACTATTTAGATACGAATAAAATAATACTGTGTATAAACAGTACATAAACAAGTAAAATAATACACTATAATATATATTAAAAAAATGTTGATTACTCTTCACATTATTTTGAATATATGTTTACGTTTATAATACTTACAATAGATAAATAATAACATTTTATTTTAAAATTGAATATCCATCAACATAAAACTATAATATGATCTATATTCTATAAACAATAAAAAATACTATTAATTCACAGTGAAAATGAGAAAATGTAGGAGTGTATTCTAATTTTATTTTTCTAGGGTTTTCAATTTTTTTAAATAAATTGTTATAAATTTAATTCAACTATTTAAAAATAAAAATTAAAATAGTATTTTGTTAATTATTTTTAAATTTTGAGAAAAATTATATGTATTGTTTTTGCACTCTAATGTTTAGACGTTCTATCTAATACAGACTTTCAAACTATGGACAAATCAATAATTATTATTATACCTATAATCACATATTACGTATTAAATATACCAACTGCATATTACACTATGAAAAAATTAAAAAAATATTATTTTTTTTAAATCTTATTAAAATGTTAACTTACTATAATGATACGTATAGGTGTTAATGAAAATGTTTTTATTTTAAATACCTTTGTATAAAGTGAAATTTGTATTAGTTAATCATTTTGATATATTCAATAGCTATATAATAAACAATTGACTCATATTATCTTATACATACATTTTCTTGATGAAATTAATTAATTAAAATTTAATATAATTACGTTGACTTTTATTAATAATTTTAATATTTCATTGATGATACGTATGAAATAATCCAAATAATATGAGGGCTAAATCATAAATTACCTTTAATTCATTGACAAATTTTAACGGCCTTGAATAAATAATATTAACCATGCAAATCCCTTAACAATGCCTCTGTCTAAAATACTCTAATTACACTATAATCTATATTATACATCATATTATTCATATTACACTAACAATTTTACTTAATTTAATATTGCATGTTGTAATGTCATAAATTCCTATATTTTATAACTGAAAAAATATTTGTTACTTGTTCTAATAAATTTTCGGAATAAACATCCCATAAATGAATTTTTATTTTATTATTTATAATTATCTAAAACAATAAACAAATTTTCATTATGCATTCAATCATTAAAATTATTATTTTAAAAATTAAGTCTTTCCATTCTATATAAATTTTATAAAATCAACCTATATTTATTTTTACTTTATCATAATGTTTATTTTCATTAGTAGATTATGATTTTTTGCAATAATAAAGTTGGTTTTAGAATATTTCAATTGTATCATTTCTGTATTTGAATGACCTTCTTCGTTGAATATTAAAAAAAAATCGTTACCTGTTCTTCAACTGAACAATTTTGAGGATTTATAATTTAATTTATTACTTGCTAATTTTGTTTACTCTCAAGACCATTGTAATTTCTATTAAATTGTTATTTTAGTTTTTTGTTTATATAAATAATCAGCTTTTTAGTAAATGTAAATATAAATTCAGTAGGTACAGTACAAAATCCAATTATCAATTGAAATTTGCAATGTTAAAAACGGTTTTCCCTGAAATAAAATACAAAATATACCACTGAATATCACTTCTAATTTTATTTTATTATGCATCTTTCCTCCTTAATAGTTTCTTCTTAAATCCATTGTTATTTTATTGAATATTTTCCTTTATTTTTCTAGTAAACATAAGATCATTTTTATTTGTTTTTTTACAACTTAGAACTTTTATCATCATAAAATAATTCTAAACTGCAGTAAAATATTTTTACGACAGATTAAAAACATGAGAAAATAGTGATATGTTTAAAATAAATAAAATATTTTATTTCAAAAACATTTTATTAATTCTGTAAATGTCTACAACATAAGTCTAAACCAAAATATATTAATAATATTTCACATATTCATACAATATAAATGCAAATTCAAAGTAGGCAAGTACTTATATTAAAATAGCTAAGTACATTTTATATAAAGTTAATGGTTTTTAACTTTTAATATAATATCACGAATTTCTATGAATTATTTAAATTATTGTGTTTATTCAAAAATAAATGTTCAATTAAAAAAAAATATTCTAACATCTAACATGCATAAATATATTATGTTATTTTGAAATAGAATTTAATTCCCATTATTTTTTATTGAATTTATACTAAAATATAGTTTTTTAATAATACGCATAGTACTCAAACCCACTTGGAAATAAAACTCAGAAACTTTATATGTTATCACTTATAAGTATGATCTTATGATATGTAATACAAACAAGATTCAACGATATTTATTGAATCTATCAATTGATTTGATTTCAATGTATCAATAATGACCTACAAGTAATTATTTAATTAAAGCAATAACTTAGGTTTATAATTTTGTGTATTATTATTGTTTTATCGGTTATATATTTAAAAACTATAAATGACTATAGTTCATAATTTTATTTTCAGATGTAGCCTGTACAAGACGTAATTAAAGTGCAATTATTTAATCTAATTATTAGTTTTTAAAAAAAAATGTACATATACCTATGTTTTAGATATTTCTTTTAAGTTACAATTTACAAAATTTCGGTGTATAAACAATAAACATGTTAGTATAGATTTAATATACATGATTTTAGATGCATCATATCTGGTATTGGTATATATTCTGTACCAATGACATTTTTTTTGAAGCAGTATTGCTTTTAATTAAAAAATGTTTCATTTATTTTCCAATCATTAAATTAAATAATAATGTATATCAAAACAACTTAAAAGAACTCGTTTCTTCAAAAACTATATTTTGTTTTTAAGCCAAAAATAAAAATAATAAAATACAATCATATGTTTAATGATATATTATTATTTAATAAAAAATCATACAATAGTTAAAGGAAATAAAACCATAATAAATTCACTAATTAGTATAGTGAAAAGGATCAAATTTGATGCACTAATTTTGTTACATTTAAATTATACAATAAAAGTCATCAAAAACATTTATAGCTGATCTTCATAAACTTGATTATATATTTATTTTGTTTCCTATGTAACACTGTAATATCACTCAACAATGTAAAATGGTAATAACACGACAAGTACACTTGTAAGTTTCTTAGAACTTTTATATTTTTCTTAAAACTTCGTTAAAATTACCCATACTAAACCCGTAAAATGACAATGGTTGGATAACTTAAAAACTTGTAAATTAAATTGTTTTTAAACATAATAATTGTAAAATATTAATTCAAGTCAATGTATATTTCCTTGTATCAAAAAATATAAATTATTAATAGTTTTATTTTTATATTTATATGCATTTTCATACCTGGGAAATTAAAATGTAGTTATCAATAAACTTCATCAAATCATTACAATTTATCAATATATTCAATATTATATAAAAAAAAAATAAAATTCTATAGGGATGAAACTATTTAATTAGTTTTCGCAAAATGTTTATGCATAAGGATATTTATAAACATTCTTAAAGTAAATTTAAAAAATAGGAATTTTTATTTTTATTGACTTGGGTCTAATACATGTTTTATAACTTTTTAAACGCAAGTTATATTAATTTGTTTATCTGGTAAATAATTCTTCTTCAACAATTTTAAGTATTCTAATCACTTTTTTATTGTATAAAATTTGATATTTTTTGTTCATAAATTATTACGTCCTTCATAATTATATTGCTAAAATGTATTCACAGTTTAGTACTATCAACTTAAAATTAAATAAATCCACGACATATCTGTTCAACTTTCCTTGATAAAATTCAACATAATTATTATTACATTTTAATAAAATAATATATAAACAAAAACATAATGTTATTTTTGTTGAAATTGAAATATGTTATGTTATTTATAATATATTTAATAATTGAATAATCAGAATTAAAATTTTTAATATTTATTTGTTTTGTTTTTAGCAATAATTGTGATATTTAATCATATTCTCGTCGCTCCGATGAATGCCTTACAAATTAATGAACAAAATAACTCAAAACGATATCCAATTAATACATTTCAAAAAGTGGTAAGTGATTTTTTTTTATTGTTATTAGTTATCTATTTTATTTTAGTGATTTAATTATTTTAAATATCATAGCATGTCTGGAATGAAAAAATTGTTTAAATCATAGTTAGTTAAACTGTATAACAATAACAAATAAATGTTAAATTTCACAAAATCATGGTTAGTAGTCCAAATTGAGTGAAGTTAGGACTTAATTTAAAAATACTCTGGAGTCATTTAGATTCGTCAATAGAAAAAAAATATGAAATATCTTTCTTTTGCAAATAGTTAAGGGCAAAAAGTTATTGGTTAGAAAAGAATAATGCAAAAAATGCATTTTTGAGTGTTAATATTTTATGAGAAATATGTATAATGTTATCATAAAACTCAAACAAAAATTGCTAACTTAGTGGGGTTTGGTAGTTGTTAATTACCTATATATTATTAATCTTTATGGAAATTTCAAATATTCCAAAAATAACTTTTAAATTATTATCATTTGTCGAATAATCTAATTTGGAGTATTATTTAATTTTTACATGTATCAATTAATGTACCTATATGTAAATGACTTATTCTTTTTAATTTGCCCGTATTTAAAAATATACTCATATCTGAAATAATAACTTATAAATGTTTTGATTATTTATGTTAATTTTTTGATTAAACTGTTAAATGATAGTCAAGAATGTATTTACATTTCTTTTTAATATACTTAGTTAAAATAAAACAAATTTTTTGTTGTTAAATTTACCGTTTATTACTAAAATATAATATAAGTATAGTTTGTTTTAAAATTAAAAGCTCAACGTTTAGTATAAATACATTTTATTGATAATTTATACATACCTAAATATATTACGGAATAATAAAGATTACTTAATTGATGTAATAACTTTTATTGTACCTACTGTTCTAATATTATAATAATATACCTACAAATTTATTTTAAACTGAAAATGCGTCGAATTTAAAGCCAATTTAAACCAGATTTCAGTCTGTTATTTATTTTTATTTTATGGTTCTGTTTCATATTATGTACAATGTACATACTAATAATAAGGTACAATATCCAATGTCTCTTTCAGCCTTTTCTACGTTAATTATTGGACAATTAAAAGTAATGCTTGGATTAGACTATAATTGAAAAGTTGTAACGCATATGTTAAATAATATATCTACATGGGCGCCGTGAGTAGGGTGCAAGGAGGTGCACTTGCTACCCCTGGATTTAAAAAAAAAAAAAAAATTAATGTATTATAATATAAGTAATTTAATATTTATAATATTAAATAATAATAATATTTTATGATATTTTATTATAATAGAATAGAATTCGAAATCAGCATATAGGTACTATGCACGATGCATCCCCCCGATAATATTTTTGGTGGCCTATGTATATATATATATATATATATATATATATA
>VUJU01003065.1:3730-29680 GCA_009835225.1 Aphis craccivora | reverse complement strand
TATTAATTATAATTTATATTATAGTGTGTATAATATAGTAAGTATATACATGTATAGATCGTAGCTGTTTAATTTTGAGCTAACGATAAATTAGTTATATTATTATTATTTCATAAAATTACAATTACTTTTTGTAATTTTGTAAAAAAAAAAAAAAAAATCGTTAAAATTTGCCGCCCTCCAGTGTTGCCGCTCTAGGCCCAGCCCTATAGGGCCTGTGCCTAAATACGCCTCTGAAACTCGGCATTAAACTTATAACCATTGTCTTTAATATTTATACTAAATGGTGGATTACTTTTGATTATTAAGAATTTAAAATAATCAGTTAATGTTTATAAATTATATAATATATTCTGTTGATAAGATTGTGAATAAAATTTAAGGATGAGCTGTTTGATGTTATTTATTATTATACCAATTGAATTATATATTATGGAGTTCTGAATTATGTTTATGTATTTTTTGAAATGTTTTATTTTTTATTTATATATTAATTGTTACGCTGTATTAATTTAGTATACTGATGTGTAACATACGTTTTGCTGCTGTAAATTGAAAATTGTTGTAAATGGAGTTTACTCTGTATGAAATAAATAAAATAAATACTTAAGCAATGTATAAAAAATATAAATTTACATTATGATAAAAATTTGGAGCCAAATTATTGCTTATTGTTTTAATAAGCACATACTTTGTTTATTAGGAAATACTCTATGTAGGTACCTACTAGAAATATCTGAGTAATATTACATAAATAGCGTATTTATATCACAAACATTTTTTGTGTACTCAGTTTCCAACTTTGAAAGCTTTGTTCATACTTATATTAAATATTCAACAATTAAAAAAATATTTGTTTTAACTATAAATGTCTTCGGGGTTTAATTTTTAATTTCACTTAATAATTAATATCTCATTAGTGATTTTAATTGTTAAAGACTGCTGCTCACATTTGACTTAAATCAAGAAATATAAGTTAAATTAAATAGGTACCTAATAAACTATTCAGTATGGTAATATTATAAACCTTAGAACAATCATTGTTTACAGTAAATAACCATTAAGTATTGGTGTTGGACGTTGGTACCTAATAGTTTACAAAATTTTACATTTATTATTGCCTATTGGTAACAAGAATCAAAACTACAATTTTTAAAAATAACACTTATTTTTTATATTTTGTACTTTAAATTTGTGTAAGGAACCTTAAACATTCAACTTATTCAATGTTTTTTTTTCAAATGTTCAATTTTTCTTTTTTTAATTATTACTATTATTATTATTATTATTATTTTAGAAGTTGTAAAACAGATCTTAAGACATTACTTTAAAAACCAGATGTAAAGAACAAGATTACCTTCATTATGATTATCATGGTTATACAAATTTAAGAAAAACATAATATTTTATAAAAACAAACTTCATCTATTGCAGTAGAGATCATTAACTAGTAATTATGAGATGATATACGTATCAAATGAATTATCAATGACAAATTGACAAATTTGACAAATACTTATTAGTTTTCAATTATAAATTTAGTCATTGTAAGAATCAAGAATAATATTATTATTAAATAATTTACAACATCTAGCATTAGTAAAATACTAATAAACTTTTAACACAACTCATACAATCATACTCATATAGTTATAAATAACTTTTGATAATAAACATAATTATTAGAAAAAACACTTTAGAGCTTAATTTATTGTTAAAGTAAGAATATTATCTAGCAAATCATTTAGACTTTTTCAAATAAACAATTGGAATTGAATTAACAGTATTTTAAAATGTTTAAAAAGTTTTAAATTTAAAAATGTTTATTTATTATGTTTAATTAAATAACCTAAGATTCACTCACTAGGTAATATTTTCACTATAATGTTTAATAATAGGTCAATCCGCTCTAATATTTATCATAATTGAGTTGAATAGTTTATTCAGAACAGACTATTTATTATATGTAGTGTATACAAGTCAAAGACATTCCTTGCCAGTATGTCTTTTTAAATTTTAATAAAAGTTCTTAACTACAAAAATGTTAGCAATAAGGTAATAAAAAATACAATTGAATTTTTTTTTTATAACTTATATATTTCAATTAATATTTTTTTTTTTTGTAAATATATAATATATATATATACATATTATGTGTTTGTCAATTGTCAACTTTCAAGTCCATTCACTTGTTTAACCTAATAGTGAACTATTACAATTTTGATTTACTTATTTTTTTAAAAAACTATTATTAGTTAAATTTAGCATAACATTTGTATCTAAATTTTCTGACAGTTACAGTCACATCAATACATCAGTTTAATTTTTGTCAATAAATAGGTTGTTTTAAGAAGACAATATAAAAAAATATAATATCCATTAAAAGTGGATGTACAATACATAGAACTGAGGCACCCCTATAAACTTAATGAGCCCAGTACCTTTAAAATACAGATTAAACATTTTTAAAAAGTTATAATTCACTTTCACAGGATGCTAAAACAGTATATAGTATATTATGTATATTAGAAAAAATATTTAATTGAAACTCAATAAAATTAATATAAATATTGTGGCACAATTCTCCAAAATATATTTATATTAACTTATTAATACATAATACTATTTAAATGACAAAAATATGTTTTTCATACATAAATGAATGTGTGACAATGTAATATAAAAGTGAAATTGTATAATTCTAAAAACAAAAAGTACTAAAATAAGTATCGATAATTATAATTTAATTATTAAGTTTATATTTATTTTTAAAAATTTAATTGTTTCAAGATACACATTCATGATCAATTTGAGTCAATGTTCTTTAACTAATACAGTACAATATTATTAAAACCCAAAGTACATTGATTAAATCAAGGTTATGACCATAGGCGCAATTGGAGTCTTGAGGGTGCTTATCACTCCCAGATTTTCTTTTATTGAAACTGCGCCACTGGTTATGACAAGTAAACAGTCTTATGGTAACATATACATACATACGTCATACATATTTATATTTATATACCTTTATATATATATATAAGTGTGTGTGTGTGTGTGTGTGTGTATGTATATTATGTATAATAAAAGTATGACAACACACGATTTGTTTATGAAAACAAATAACAAATACAAATTGTATAATGTTGTAAAAAAATAAAATATTTAACTGTCAAAAGTACAAAGGTAACCTTTTAGAAATAATTTGGATATAATACAAAATTTAACAATGGCAATAATAAAATGGATAAAGGCACTAAATATTTAACAAAGGCTGTTGGTACTATGATATGACAACGGTTACTTCATTAGTTAACCATTATATATTTTTAAAAATATCGTATACCTAAAATATACATTATATCAATAAAATTATTAGGATGAAACTGCTTTGTAATTTGATTGGGTTCTTGAAACAAAACTTTTAGCTTGTGACCATGTATTACATACCAAATGAAATAGCTATAAACATTTTAATTATAATTATTAAACATTTTTGTATTGATATTAGAATTATATTATATTATACAATTTTTTTAAATCTTACTTTTTCTATCCATTCGTCATCAGCTAATAATCGATTTAAAACAGTGGTTGTGTCATGAGTTAAACCATTACAACTATTTTCATTTTCAGCAGTAACACGTTTGCAGCATTCTTTGTAAATGTAATATTTAAGGTGTTCAAGACTATGTAAGATAGTTAACTTGTCTGCGCACTGAGCGCTAGAACAGCAATGAAATCGCTTTACTGGCACATTCTAAGCAATTTACAAAATTATTGAAAAGTTAAAATGAGTAAAATAAATTGTGTAATATATTGTTTTAATGTTTACCTTAGAAAATGTTGTACTAGAATTATTTGAATCAATATTTTTTAACGTTCGAGAACTGTACTCCATACCAGATAGACATATTTCGACAAACTCTTTCTGTTGTTTTTTCGTAAATTCCTGATAACCACATACTAAGCAACGCAAATTGATATTATTCCTTGATTTTTTATCTATTGCATTAATTTCCATATTTGGATATTTTGCAATAATTGTCCATACATTTTCTACTTTGGACAAATCTGTTACTGAATCTTTAAACATTGTAGAATCTATAGTCTGCTTCCAAGTTTGTGTAACTGTTTCAATAGCACTGAGATTGCTTAAAAAGTACTCATCTATAAAAACAAAAAATATTAATTTAAATTATTATTTATAATAATAAGTTATAAATAGGGCTGGGAAGTTTAGGACCTTAAAAACAATAAAAAAATGACCTAAAAAATTACAAATATTAGTTTTAAATTAATAAAATACATTTTTTTGAATAGTTTACTCTATTTTACAATAAAATTCTATATAAATTTATCAAAGCTTTGAATTACTCAAAATATGACATATAAAAATGACAAAAATGTCCTTAAAATAGAGAAATAAAAAAATTTCCAAGTTTTAAATTATTGGCATAATGGTCGATAAGAAACGATAAGAAGTGAACTAGTGTGAAATCAGTAAAAGTGACTAAAAATGTGGGGAAATCACCTAAAAATATCAAAATATGACTTAAAAAGTAATAAACACCAAAAAATGCAGAATAAAAATTAGTTATTCAGATTCACATGTTAATGAAACGGATTTGTGGCCAGGAGAGGATCGTCTAAAAAGTTCCAAAACAAAAAAAAAAGCAAAATGCATCAACTTCCAAGCCCTAGTTATAAATTATATCATATTATATTATACTTATATTATTAAGATTACCATTTTCGCGGTAAATTTCTTCCAAAAAATTTGAATCTAGCGCTTGTGATGCTAATGACTGGATATACACATCAAAATTGGTACGTAACATCACACTTTGCTCATCAACAAAAGAGTTTTTAGACAAATTAGAATTTATCGCATCAACTTTTAGTTTAGAGATGTGATTATAAGCTGAACCAGCAGTCTTGACTATAGAATTATTTTGATCAGGTTTGTTGTGATTGTCTGATAATAGTTGTACCAAAACTTCAATAGCTGATGACTTATTTGGAATGACATTATCTGTTGTAATAATTTGAACATCAACTTGACGGTACATATTATAATGTGATGGACTCCAACCAGTGTACTAAAAAATAAATCAAATGTATTAATGTCATCTACTATTGATTTTACTTTCTTACTTACAGTTGATACACTCTTGTACATATTATTTTCATTGCATCGTGTAAATTTTTGTAACAATGATTTTCCATCAACTCTCCATAAATGTTGTGGATACATACGATCATTATCCACAAATTGACGTTTTAGGGCAACAAATGTACCAGACTACACAAAATTGATTACAAAATAAATAAATAAATAAAAAAAAAAACCATAAAAATTGAATGCAATATTATACCTTAAATACAGTTGAGTCGTCTAGATGATCATTATTATTATTATTGATTGAAGATGAGGTTGACGGTGAATGACCAATATTTGAATTTTGCTCTTTTGAATACCTTTTATGACGACTATTGATTGAATTGGAAGTTTTAGATACGTCATTGTCATCATTGTTTGGCATCCAAGCTGGATCAACATCAGAATCAGTATCTGATAAACCATCATTATCATCTACATCCAATTCACCATTTAAACTGCTAAGTAATTGTTGAGATTTTTCTTTAGCCAATCGGTGAGACAGTTGTCTTGTAGGTTGTTGTATATTATGATATGTTTCTAAAATTAAAAAAAGAATTAGACAAATAAAAACAATACTAACTTATGAATTTTGCTTACTTTGTTTTTTAATTGGTATGGAAGAATTTGATTGTTTCTTTTTCATGGTGCCATGGTTTTTTTTTTTGTTAAAAACATCAACTTTATTTTTTATCAACGATGTTGCTGTTGTACTACTAGATGCTTTAGAAGAAGATAACATCCACCATTGATCATGTTCGTCATCTGACAACCAACTGTTTTCACCATTACTACCATCACTTCTATCGTCACTTACACCAGCTATTGATGATGAAGTTTTGGGCAATGGAAAGTACCGTGGATCGTCATCTGTTGTTGTCGTTGTAACATTATTTATCTTCTTAATATCTTCACTAGAACCATTACGAGATGTCTGTTCAGTTGTTGGTAAAATCTTTGGTTTCGGTAAAGGCACATAAGGTTTAGATATGGGTTTTGGTGAAGACGTTGCTAGTGGTCTTAATAATTTTTTTGATTTATCATTACTTTCATCTTCCACTTTTTCGGTCGTACTGCTTGTACCACCATATAAAAATTTGATATAACTATCAATAAATGAAGGTTTTTGAGTAATGCTATTTAATGGTTTAACCCTAGTAGTAGTAGAAGTAGTAGTAGTAGTAGTAGTAGTAGTAGTTGTAGTAGTAGTAGTGTTAGTAGTGGTTGTAGTAGTAGTAGAGTCATCACAAAGGTGACTCAATTCCTCTTCAATGTTTGGGACGATAACTTGTGGTAAAGATGACGTTCTGTTGTCATCATTTACAACATAACTGCCACCCTGCAAATTATTGGTGAAGTCTTGAAAAATGTTATTATGTTGTCTTTGATTATTAGTTTGTGTTCGATTGTACAATGATAATGATGGGCTAGTCGTGGTTACAGAAGTGACTGTAGATGAAACCATAGTAGTTGTAGGATTATAATATGTTGGATTTACTGATGACACGGTATAATCATTATGATGAGCTGGTTGTGAAATATGTTGTTGTTGATGATGAATGCTAGTCGGTGGTGGTTGAACATTAAATGTTTGAACTGTATTGTTATATTGTTGATGATGGTTTTGATGCAATGATGGCTGATGAAATACCCCAGAAGAAATATTTCCCGTAAAACATGATGAAGTCGATACAATGGGTGGTTTTTGATGGTCCAAATTCCAACGATGGTTGCGTTGGTGCTGCTGTACATCTAAGTACGTATTTCCATTGGCAGAAACAACAGTTAACGATGTAGGCGTAGGTAACATTTTGGTGTTGCCAGTGACAATATGTTGCTGTAAATGTGGTTGATTATGATGCTGATGAAGATGTGCAGGGGGTGGCTGACGTCTATTAAAATATTGATCACTGTACGCCGACGATGGGTCAATTACAGCAGATTTAGGCAACTGCTGGAGATGCTGGTGCTGATGCTCCATTAAACATTTACTACTATTACCTAATAAATTTGTCGGTGAAATTGTTTTAGTATTGTCAGGAGCCATTAACCTGGGCTGTTGGTCAATCATTTTTTTAACACCATAACAATCAACATCAGTCTGCATGGATTGTAAATTCTTAACGATATGCATAGGATCACCACGTTGCACTGGACTACCCATCAGCAAGATATTGTCCAATTGCTGTTGAGGCGTTTGGCTAGCAGCGACTGTACTATCGAAATGGTAATATTGCCTGTCATGATTATCAGAAGTCTTTGATTGTAATGGCAAAGGCTGCGTTTGGTAATAATTGTTATTTGCTGTTATGTCGTTCATCACGCCATTGGTCGTCGGCACTGCTGTACGAGTAATAACAGACAAGTAACCCACTTGTTGAGATGCGGTTCTCGGTTGGTAACGGTGTTCATACGGTTGTGGAACATACGCACTGGACACCACCGGCAAACTTTTATCCGCGTTGCTGTTGACGATTTTGATTCTATGCTGTGACTGAGGCTGTGGTTGTGCCTGTGGCTGAATGCTGTCGTAATGTTTAATCTTGTTGTTGAGATGAGTGGGCTCGATATAAAAACGCTGCGAATTGATAACCGGTGCAGATAATATCTGTGCGCCGCTAGTGTTGCTGGTGTCCATAATAGTTTTAGGAGACTGCGGACACGGCGGTTTTCTGTGCTGGTGACGATGATGATTATGAGCGTTGTGCGGCACCACACGTTCGTGCGGCAATATACCGAAGGGACTCAGCGCCATGCCGACGGAGGTGACGTTCGAAGCGGACATGACTAGGGAAGGAGGTGCCGCGGACGCGGTGACCAGTTGATGTGGTCCTACGTGCTGGTGAAACTGTGGCATTACTCCTCCGGAAGTCGTGACCGCCGTCGTGGACAGCATCAACTGAGGCGACGCGGTCAACATCGAACCGGTTTGAGTGGGGTGTTGTATCAACGAGGCGGACACCAGACCCGTCGGCGGCGGCGGAGCTACCAACAGGGTCGGATATTGGTGATGCTGTATGACGTTGCTGCCGTTGGCGCAGTGTTGCAACGGCATCCTGTGATTGTTGTCGTTGTGACACAGCCCTGTGGTTTTCGTGTTGCTCGCGACGGTCGCCACCGAAGGCCTGACTTGGGGCAGCATGAGTCCGACGACGGCCGAGGAGGTGGCGCTGCCGATGGTGGACGCCGTCGTGTTCGTGTTGCTGCCCATGATTGTGGAACGGCCAATGGATTCCATTTGGACGCGCGATAAGACACGAGTGAGACGGCCCTATAGCATTTTTTTTTTTTTTTTATCGGACGTGCAACGCGCGCGAATACTGCTGCGACGGTGACGCGCGAGCGGGCGACTACGACACCGAACGGACCGGACGACAACGGCGGCAACGGCTAAACGACGACACTGAAAACGGACTGCGGCGCATCGTAGACAATCAACGTCAAAACCTATTGTAACGCGCGTCGGACGTAGACAGTTTGAATAATATTATAATATCGTTTATAGTATTATAGGTACACGTGCGCGTGAATATATTATTATGACACGATAATATTATGTCGTATGCACCTATAACGCGACATTATATAATAATTATTATCGTATATGTGCTGCGTGCGTAAACGTTTCGTTCGTCTCGTCCGCCGTATTTTTTTTTTTTTTTTTAATAACGCGGTGGCAATTAAAAAATAAGTACATTAACACGCGCACGGTCGCGTACACACACACATACGTACAAAAGACTAATCACTAATCGCGGTACACGGTGATATACACAAAACGCGCGGCGGCAGCATCACGGGACACGACGCGGTGCGCACACGAAAAAATATTATAACATCGAATACATTTTATTATTACTATTATTACTATTGTTATTATCTCAATAATAATATCAACCGATAATGAAAACGAGTCTTGGTGCTGCGACGGAGTGTGTTGTGTTGTGTACTTGTGTTGTGCGTGTGTGTATGCAGTGGCACACGGTTTGTCATGACAATCGAGTGGTGGTGGCGGCGGTGGCGGCGGCGGACGGTGGAACGGAGGCCGATGATGATAGCGTGGAGGTAACGAGCGGCCGAGACCACGCCGCCGCCGCCGCCGCCGCCGGGCCGATGCGTCCACGGCCCTGGTGGAGGTAGAAAAAACGAATACCACCTACAAAACGATTTTAAACGGCTCGCTTGTATTTTATCGATTTGTCGTTTCGGCGCGCAATAACGTACCCCAAAACTACGACTGTAGGATTACCTATGTATTACACGGGTAAATGATGATGTGTAAAAATAACCGTTTGTTTATATTTTGTTTGTTTATTCTTTCATTCCAATACATATAATATAATATTATATAGAGACGAAAATACAATAATAATGATATTATAATGATTTAAAATTATATATAATTCGCAGAGAGTAAAATAGTTTTTTTTGTTTTATACAAACATATAGGTATATATAATATATATTTAAAATAAATAATAAAATAATATTTAAAAAAAAAAATTCACACATAGTATAATATATTAAATGATATATTATATAATATTTAAAATTAATATTGGTGGTATATAATACTACGATGCGCGCCGTGTATAATATTAAATAAATGTCGCGAATCTTCGTGATGACAAACTGCTGCAGCGGTTTTTGTTCCCTGGCGCAGGTCAGTTGGCCGACGTCCACATTGCCAATCGGGAACCGCTTCTGGACAACGGTAACGGAATGGATTTCTTCGGTGTGCCGTTTGCGAGCGGCGGCGGCGGCGTGGAAACGGCCGTCAAGCCGCTGCCGGCGGACTGCCGCCTTACCGGTATTTTCGACACGATTGGCGAGTTGTTGAAGCTGCTGTTGGTGGGCGACGGCGAAGTGGACGACGTGGACGACGCCGACGACGAACAGCACGACGTCGCGGCCGTGGACGACTGCAGCGGTGAGGACAGCGACAGCCGCAGGGTGGGCAGCTTTGTGACGGGCGATTTCGGTTCGGCCGCGGCGGGCGGAGCGTCGTCGACGTCGACGCAAATGTTTTTAACGTTGTTTTTATTCTTGTTGTTGTTGTTGTTGGTGATATTGTTGTTGTTGTTGTTGAGTGACACGCCGTTGCATTCGGTCTTTGAGACGTTTCCGCCGTTGTATTCTGTCTTCGAGACGTTTCCGCCGTTGCATTCTGTCTTCGAGACGTTTCCGCCGTTGCATTCGGTCTTTGCCGCGTTTCCGCCGCTGCTGTCTTTACCGACCACCATTCCTGTTCCGACACCGTCCACCGTCGACGTGAATTTCGACTTGTCGTCGACGGCCGACGCGTTGTTGTTGCAATTATTGTCTTCGTCGTCCTCTTCTTCGTCCGACGAAAACGACGGCAACGACGCGTCCTCGATACTGGTCGTGGCGCCGGCCACCACGTCTCGGCCGTCGTCCGCCACGAGCGCGGCCACGGCGAAGTCTTTGTCGAACACCACGGCGGCTGCATCATCCTTGTGGCCGATTACTGCAGCCGGAACTGCATCGCCACCGCCGCCGCCGCCGATTACTGCTGCAGCTGCACCGCCGTTGCCGATCACTGCACCACCGTCACCGGCGCCGATTTCGACGGACGGTCGTTTGCCGAACGTCGACATTGGCGGAGCCATGGCGGTCGTGGTGCACCAGTAATAGTCGTCGTCCACTCGGATTTCGCCGATCGGCGGCGCCGCGGTGGACGGCTTGGCCGGCTCGGCACGGACGACCGGAACCGACGTCGGTTCCGGTGCGGCGGCGGTAACGTTATCGGCGCGGGCCACGGACGCGGTGCAGGCGACGGCCGCGGCAGCGGTGGCTCGCGTCACCGGAACGGTCGGAGGCGCCACCGGAGCGCTGTACTTGCGCGGCGGCGGTGGCGGCGGCGGGTTAGCGTGTTTCGGTTCGTCGCCGTTTTTCTGCACCGGTTTCGCTACCGTCACCACTTGCGACGGTTTGCTGCCTTCGTCGTCTGCCGTGTCGACCGTTTTCAAAGGCGGGACAGTAGCGTTTTTGTCCGGCACCACTTTGTCTTTTTCCGCTTTAACAGCTTCGTCCTTGTCCGCCGCCACGTCTTTAGCCGATTCCGCGGCTGCCACGTTTTTATCCTTCTCCGATGCAGCTGCCGCCACTGCCGCCACTGCCGCAACGTCACTGTCGACAGTCACCGTCAATGCGGCGGTCACGTCTTTGACCGACTGCGCGCGGACGCTTTCCGACGGATTTACCGTGCAACACTGCACGCCACTGTCCGGTGTCGACTGCGCTTCGGCGTCGGCGGGCGATGCACCGTACTCCAGAGTGCGGTAGCGCAACGACCCGCCGTGGTTCCTGGCCGGCCGTTCGACTTCCGCGGTTTCGCTGACCGTCGTCACCGTACACTGAGAGTTCTGAACCGGTGGCGCCGCCTTTCCCGCGAGGACCGCGTCCACGCGGCCGCTTTCCAAGTCTCCGTCCACGACGTCCTTTTCCGCGTCCACGCCACGGTTACTGCTTTCGCCCCCTTTGAACACCATTTGTCTCTGGTTCCACAGACGTTGAGCTTGTCCGCAGACGGTCGACAGTAAGCTTGATTTTGCACATTTTGCCTCACTGCTGTCGTCGCATTTTTCCGGCTTTCCCGCAACCGTTTCCCCCTCGGTTTCCAGTTCGACGTGCAACCCGTACTTGCGACTCAGCTCGACCAGGGAACGACTCAGATCCGAGGCTGGCGGTCTGCTCTGTTGTTGTTGCCCCTTATCAAACACCAACCGCAACGAGACCAATTGATCTATACAAACAGTAATTCATAAACCATTAGTTTTTTACAATATAGGTAGGTCAACATGCATTTTTATTTATTATTTATTTTATATTGTTTTAACGGTGAACCATCGATAATTACATTCGTGTTATTGAATCGCGAAATTATAATATTGGGTTTGATCCGTTCGAAATAAGTTTAATGCAACTTAGTTCGCAAAAACTACGAAATAGACGTAAATCGTGGAAGGAGGATTAAAATGGGCTTACCACCGCCCAAAAGTTACAAAACTTAACTTCGTCAGTATAGTGAATAATATTAATGCGTATAAATTTATAAAACTTGACCTCCCAGGTTTATAACCATAAATATGCCAATGAGATCAGAGATACTACGATCAGTATATTATAATAAATATACTAACGATTGCATCGTCACGTCGACCGACCACTTTTATTACCTAGCCCCAACGTCGTAAATTGAGAATTATCAATTAACGGTGTTCTATGAATCGTGTTTCTTGTATTTGTTGTATGATTAAAAAAATCTCACAACGATGTTATTTTCATATAGAAAATGTATTCGCCTAAATGCAATTACATATAGATTTTACAGGAAAATATTAAATTCTATATACATGTATATTATATTATTATATACAATTACCAATCTAGGTTCTACTCATTACTTATTATAGTCAATAATAATAAATGAAAATCGTTTTAAAATTACAATTAAAAACAAAGTAAACAGTCTAAGTGAAAAGCTTTTAAGCATAAATGTAACTGTGTAAAATTAACAATTCCCGCATTATACAAATTTTGAAGGTACAGGGTTGAAAATACAAATCATAACCAAAGCTCAGAAGTTCTAACACTAAAAATTTTAAAAAAGTACGTTTTAGCGCTTTAATGTTCATTTTAAAACATCTAAATTAACCCAAAACAAAAATATCATTAAAAATTGAAAAATATATTATGCAAATTAAAACTGTTATATATATATTTTTTAATATGATACCTAGTAGAAATTTACTATTTAGAAGCTATAGGTATTTGGTCCAACTTTGGAACTTCAATACTTTGAATTCGATAATTATAGTACAATGCCTTTAACATTATTCGAAAAATAATTAAACTATTGAAAATAATTGGAATAAATTGTCTGCAGATGTGATCGGCAATAACAACCGATAACGTACTTTCTTCTATTTGAAAATCAAAATACAATATGTTATCGTTCATGGTTCATATATTTGTATACTTTACTAGAATTGTAATATTTATATGTTATATCCTTAATCATATGAAAATATGCCTATAAGGCTATAAGTAGTCATTACTTAAAAAGTTAAAACTCAAAGTTAGAAAAATAGCACTAGAAACCGTAAATAATATATGCATAAATTAAAAAAATTAAATTTCTTATACCTACACCAAGAAAGTATGAATCAAATTTGTATTATTTTCTAATATTTTATGGTTTATCAAAAAAAAAACATATATTTACTAGAATTCTCAAGCTCATAACCAATTAAAAACTAAACCTACAAAAACTAATTAAGTATAACATAATAACATACAATTCATACATATTAATTTATAAATATAACAAAGAGATAAATCATAAAATAATTTACATACACTATATAAAAAAAAACTTAAAGTTTACAGTTAAAAATATTTTACTTCTTCGAATGTCAATTAGTCATAACTCATAAGTGCACAACTAATAACTATAAGAAATTACTAGAATTTCAATTAAGTACTTTTTTGAATTTACTTAATATTTGTATTATTCCTTTGATATAATATACGTAATAAAAAAACGTAATATAGATAAAAATGTCCAACAGATATCTTATGTATATTGAACAATGTACATGCTCTTTTATTAAGGTATTTTTTAAAAACACAATATAATGTGAGCCTATATTTAATTGTTTTGTATATGCTGAATGTCAAACACATGATTAGATTCTTTCAATATCGTTAGAATACATGCTTGTTTACTAGTTAGTACTTAGTAGTCTAATCGTAACAGTTTATTTAATACTTTAATACTAAACATACAAACTAACTTATTACATAGGTATATTCACTAGTATTAAATTATAAATATCCTATAAGAAAGTTTTTTTCAGAAAAATATGGAATATTTGAATTTCGCCAATTGAAAGTAAAATAATTCATTACATCATGTGGTTATATATTTTTACAAAGATTTTATATATACCTATTAAATTGTATTTATGAAGCATACATATAGTTAGAGTGCTATGAAAGCGTAGCGAGTGAACGCCAAACGCCCAATAACTGTAAGATTATGACCCGTCCTAATCGCGGTTTTCGGTTTAAATTTATCATAAAATAAATTGTCAATGTTTTTACATTCAGTTTTTAATAAAAAAATATTCAAACATATCTATCTTACATGTTTTATTGTATAGCTAGTTGTATAATTGGTTTGTATAAAATAATAGTGGTTTTATCTTCAAATATAAACTCGATTTACTACATTGAAGTATAAATGGGTGACTATTAATAAAATGAAAGTTAAAGTCGAAATGTATTGAATCATAAAATTCTCTACGTAATTTTTATCTTCTATACTGCAGTAAATTTATGTATCAGTATACATAAATAATAATTTATTAAAAAAAGAAAATAACCAAATTTGAAAGTATTTTACAATCACAAAATTAATACATTCAACTTTAAAAGTAATAAGCATTGGATATATTATAATATTTATTATATAAATTATAGTTTAAATACAATATAGTAGGTATATAACAATTAGTTTTTAATATAAAAGTACGTACCTATACGTACTATACATTTTATTTTATAAATCATTTTTTTAAAGGTTATAAACTTATAACTAACTACCTACATTAATGACTTAAGCTGATATGATTATTTATTCATAATAGAATAAATATATTTTAATAGGTACTAATATATCCACGAGGAGTTAAATAATAATAGATAGATTTCTCACAATGTGAAATATTTAAATATTAAGTATAAACAAATATCATTATTTTTTTTATCTAATAGATTCTTTTAAATAAATAAATATGAACAGACTAACTATTATTATATTTTAAACTTATATAGATAACTTCAATAATTATAATTTATACCTAACTAATTATACATTTATACCAACTAGAATATTTAAAATATACCTAATGTGAACCAAAGTCATATCCCAATATCCCATCTAGATGTGTAATATATATATATTAAAAATATTTAGTGAAATTATAACATGGATATTTTATTTGTGAAGGGATGTCCCAGAAAACAGAAATAGTTAGAATTTTAATATTCAAAAACTTTTAGATACTAGAAATTGTATACAAATAATATTTGAAGATATTTCATATTGTTTTTATTTGACGTGAATGTAGAATAAATGTAGAATATTACATAAGAGTAGTTATTAAATTATTGTAATAATATAATTTTATTCAATTAAACAATATTTTTATATAACATCCATGTAGTAGATAGTATTTTCATGGATATTATACGACTCTTCTTAAAGAAATTCTAAAGCATTCAAAGCATACAATGCGAAAATGTATATCTATTCCGACTCGTTTAGTAACATAACCAATTTGAAAAGTAGGTAATGCACTGGCTGATCATATAACCGTATCTACTATTCCAATAAAAGTAATAAGTATTGTAGCCTTATAGGTACGTTTCATATTGATACCCTGGGGTATCAAAACATAAAAGGTAATGAGGAGGTTTTCGGAAAATCTGTTTGAAATACAATAAACAACAAAATAGGCAATAGCAAAACACTATATTTTTCATACGGTTTATACACCTACTTAAAAACATAATAATAAGTATACTGCATTAATCTATGGAATACTGAATGGCACTGTGTTACGAAAAACAAATTAAGAGAAATAAAACAATAATCATTCTATTTCCTTTGAACCCCTCATTATAATTTACTAGATAGAATCAAAAATGGTCACACGACGATCTCACATAAATACTTGATAATTGATGGTACAAACTACAAACTAAATCTCCATTATATCCTTCATGCAATGTAACAAATGACCGGTCAAACACATTTATACATAGTTCAAACTTTACAGATGCTAAAAATGAATTCGACATACAGCATACAATACAATCGTATCATTTTCAGATGTAAAAAGTCTAATTTTAGTTAATAACCTTGTAGTTAATGGTCAAAAAAAAAAATGTTAATGTATTTTAAACTACCATATTTTATTGGATACCATAAGTAGGTACCTATCTACTATAACTATGATCAAACTAACGCATGTAATCGTAACTTTACAGTTGTAAACCACAATAATTATTCCCTACGAGGAACAGATTTCTAAGACAAATATTGGTTTCATTTATAATATTTTACAAAACCTATAGGCTACGGTTAATTAACCTAGTTTATTTTTAACTATGTGTTTTGAAAAACCTTTAGGCTTTAACAAAAGAACAATTGATAAAAATATAATTAATCATTACAAAGCTGTTCTTTTTTATACTTTATTTTGTTTTAGTGTATAGCGTATACTTAAGTCTTATAGCGCCCACTTAAAACTAAATATTAATATTATTAGGTATTTTTTTAAATATGAGTAAATTAGATGTAAAAAAAATGATAAATTATACTTATTCACAACTTTAAAGTGTTTATAAGACTAAAATATGTATTGTATATAGTATAATAATTTATTATATGTCACGGAAAATGTAAGAAATCAATATTATAGCTAAATATATATAAAATCGGCTATTTAGGTACTTGTTTCATGAAATCAGAAAAATTTGATAATTTAATTTTGTGAATAAAGCAGAATTTTTTCTACCGAATACTGAATCATTAAATTTATTATACGCTGCAGTTCTGTAGGTACACGATAGGCAAAAATTTAGAAATATTTTTAAAAGAATATCAAGAAATATATTTTTACAAAAATTATTACTTATAAATTTTAATACAAATTAATGAAAAAAAAAAAAAATGTTTAAGCTGCCCGTAACGTAATTTCTCATTGGATGATCAAAAGTAAAACATTTATTTTAAATTTTTTTTTTATTTTCGTTTATGCATATATTTTTCTAAATCAAAAACATAAACAAAATATAATAAAGATTCTTTAGTTTTTACTCACAGCAGTTTATAAATATCGAAAATACACAATAAGAATATTATATTTTATAGTTGAAAGTTCAAATTTTGTCGAAATTTGTTAATAGTCACAACAAGTAGGTAGGTACTTATATAAACTACAAACCTACATTATACATATATTCACACCGCTGTACTATACAATGTCAGTCGGTTTTGACTTACGAGTTATAACTACATCAAATATAGATAATATATATTTGATTTAAAGAACTTATACAGTTTGATTATTATTATATTCATGTGTTTTATGTATTTGTATGTTTTTAAAAAGATCTTTGTCAATAATATAACAAAATCAACAGTATTATGTTTTTCAGAATGCTGATTTCATATCCTAGTGAATTTTCGAGTCGATTTCAATCGACCTAATATTATAATAATAATAATAAATATATATTTTATTATATCTTAAAAAATGTGTATTCATAATATATATTTTAATAAATTTAACTTGGGCTTATTAAATTTGTATACAAGTTAAATTATATTTTTTTTTATATATATATATATATAAACTATCTTTACAATTTTAAACAAATACAGTTACTTATTTAATCCACCCAATAGTACATATCTTATAGACTAATTAGCCTTAAAAAGAAAAATCAATTTCCATTTAAACTATAGTAAATACAAACTTGACCATACTTTAAATTATTATATATTATTTCTTTAAATAGACATCAGTTTGTCTTATATTTTACCTGTTGATCCATCGTTATGTTTACACATATAGATTTTTCTGCCATCTTCTTCTTTTAATGACAATTCATTCTCCAGCGACCCTTCGCTTAAAGACGACGAGGACACGCGCACGACTCTAGTCAATCCCTTTTTTGTAACGCAGTCACCATTATAAGCATCCGCTGAAAATGCTGGATTATCAGTGCCACCATTTTTTAGTTGATGACTTTTCACAGGAGCTGATGTTTGTAGTACGAGATTTTTGTCTGTTGAAATGTATACAGATTTACATATTTTAAGAAAATAAAAACATTTTATGTAGTAATATAAATAAATTTATTTATTTATAAAATTAATTCATTGTTATGAACTTAACCAAACACCATAATGTATGTATTATAAATAAACGATACCAAAGTAATTTTAGTGTAAATAAATACTAAAATTTATTTGAATAATTCAATATTAGTTAATAATATACTGTTGTCACCACTTGACTGTTTGTACGGAAATAGTCCCTACAAAGACATCAGACATTCGTATAGTATGAGGCGACATTTGGCGAGACATCATTGGAATCCCTAGTCAACGGATTCCAATGCACGTGTTGTATCCTAACATAGAATTTTAAATTTCTGATTTCTATTTTGAAACGTTAGCATGAAATATTATCATATTATATGTTCCAGGAATTCAAAACAATAATGTGTTGATGTATAATAAGTGTACAACCATAAGCGTAGGGTGGTCAAATTTGTTTGGGGGGGCTTTTTCCCTTCCAGCAAGAGACATTTAAGAGTTTTTGGGAGGCTATGATTCAAACTGGGGGGCTTAAATTCAGACTGGGGGGCTAAGCCCCCCTAAGCCCTCCGCTAACTACGCCTATGTGTACAACACTATAAGCATGTATACAATATATGTATAGTAATTACTAATTATATTAATTACCTGAATTGCTTTTCCACCATAACGATGACCAGTCGTGTTCTCTTCTCTTACAGTAAATAAAATATATCGCAACAATTGCCAAAATCAATAGCATAGTACAGAGGACAGTTGTCCATACCACAGCGGACATATTACTCGAGCCGCAATGCTGTTGCCCTTCGTCTGCCATCACTGAGTTTTTCGTAGTTGTGGTTGTGATGATGAATAATAATAATAATAGCACAAAACGTGTGAAAATGTCACTCTTCCACCGTGGCCGGGGCCACCACATTATTGGATTTTCCCACGAGCTCTACAAGAAAAGTTATTAAAACACCGATAAGTAAATACAAGAACAAAAATATATAAAATTATTATATTATAGAGTGTAAACAATTTTATATTTATTTATGTATTAACTAAAATATTACGTTAACTCAATATAGTCTACATATAGGCATATAGGTACCTACAACCGAAAATTTGTCTTGTGTCTAAATTGACCAATTAACGAACACGCTTTTGTCGATCCGATGAAAGCGCTTACCAAAAATAAACTCACAAGCCACGGATGTGATGCTGCTGCTGCTGCTACATGCCGGCACACTGTGTTTCTCTCGAAGAATGCAGTTTATCGGACGTGTCGTGGGTGCGCCGGGAAAGAGAGAACCTGTCTGCCAGGTACAGCTACCATCTTTGCCTACTTTTACAATCTCGATAATATATCGTGTACGATACATAATATACATACAACTATACAATATATAAGCATGTTGCGTGTATATCGGTCTCACGCGTGCGAGATGAGCAAATTAAATGTATATTTTAAATACGTACACAAATCTAAGTACCTACATAGTCAAACGCCTCACGTGACGACATAAGAAGGCAGGTCATAATTTGATCTTAATTATAATACAGAATACATTCTTCTTGTAAGAATAATAGTGGATTGGTATAATGGTACACACGTTAGAGAGAACCATACGGTACACCAATATTTATCGGCTCAGTCATTCACTCGCTCACATGGTAATGCGGTATAAGTATATAGTAAAAGCGCTCTAATGAATATCAATCATAATAATGAGTGACGAGTGATTTTAGAGTTGAAACACGTCCTGTTATAAAAGCGAAATAAAATTATATTTTCAAGGGCATCTGCAAGTTCATAGGCGTGTTTGTATTTTTTGAAAAGGGAGGGGAAATATAATAATAAGTATGCTATTGACGAGGTCCAATCCCAGCAAACTCAGTACCATATATACATACATCAGTGGCGTATACAGAGGGGAGTATATGATGATGAGTGATAGAACCCCCTTTAATATGTTTGATATGTGAATTATTTTGTAATGAAGTATAAAAATACTATGTATCATTAATGTTATTTTTCCATAAACAAACATAGTCGAACCAGTCGGTATATGCATTGATTGGCCTATTATTTTTATTAGATCATTTTTTATTTTTTTTTGGTCTAAACTATATATATATACATATTGGTGACAACCCTCTTAAAAAATTATTGATAGGAACTCCACTTACGCCACTGACATGCATACATAGCGGAGAATGGTAACTATTAAACTATGAGTTGACGAAATAGTCAGTAGTCACTAGTCACTATATGGACTCAACGGCCATATAAGGTATTTCATACTCGACATGTTGCAACTTGCAATAAAGGTATACATGTAAACTTTGAAATATGTGATAACACTGATAACTAAAAAAAATTATATTTTAATAACGATTTCTATCATTCATCGAAAGTGGTAAGAGTTATTGATGTAGAATTTATTATTATTAATCTTCATATCTACCATGAAATCGGTATACAAAAACAATCCCTAATCATATTTTAGAGTTGTACAATTATGTTACATAAATATGTGTACAACGTCGGCAGATAATTGTTTCAGATGATATTTCAATTTTTTCCGATAGAAGTTCCAAAACAACCTCGATAATTTTATTTTTGTTATTGTTAGGTATTTGTTATACTTCTAATACAATATGGCATATTGGCATACTATGATATTTGTTTTCGAATTTTCGATAGTATGGTTGAATGGTTCAGTTAAGCAGAGATTTTAAAACTATATCATAGAACTTGTGGTTTTACTATACGCCTTATTTATATAATATAGAATCACATTAAATAGACTAAAGGCTAAATGCAGATAAGGCAGAATAATCGCAAATTGTAAAACCTATGCTTAAACTTTATAGTATCGAGTAACCGATTATAGTCCCCTGGAAAATCGTTTTTGGAATTTAGTCATTATGAATGATTTATGATGTAGCCGATGTAGGTAGTAGAAAAAATGTTTAAAAAAACCTATATTATGCACACATATCATTAGAGTTGTTATTTTCGAAACACGGCATGTCGACGTTTTCTATTTTTAACGAATTCTTTAGTCTCTCGGTTAGTGTCCCATCCTTCTTCCCGTCTTCCGAGAAAAAATCTCTACATACGCCCCTAGCTATGTAGTATATATGTATATCATATAATAATATATACGCGCGCGAGCCACGGATAGGTATACAGGTATATAAGTACTGCAATATGTGATATACATTATATACTGGTAGATAGGTAAGTACACATCATGTACCTGTATATACAATCTACGACTATACGATATGTGTATGATATTGGTGCGTGTGGGGATGCACTCGTCGGTGCAGCGGAGATCGCCGGCGCATGCAGCACTCTCTCCCGCGGTCGCAACCGACATGACCTCCAACCGGATACATGTATAGCCGGCACCGTCGTCGGCCCACCCGCGGCACAATGTCACGGTCACCGTGCGCCGGGCGAACGTGTATTATAATAAAGGCAATACTATAATGATATGAAACTCGATGGATTTGTTTTTTTTATGGGTGTCTGGTGCGGTTTCGTCGCGGTGAGATACGGCGAGCGGTTTGATTTCTTGCTCTCAAACTTCCGACGACCGGTTGTGCGCGTATATTCCACGTTTATAATATACGTATAGTATAATACGGGTATGTATTATTATTATTATTATTATTTAAGCGTATCTGTACGTATCCTACGCGACGGATCCGAAAATGTTTACCCGGGTCCCCGAGCGATGTGAGTACGACGAGAAAGTGCCGCCGCCGGCCGGTTTTCTACTGTAGGTACGCGCCCGTCGTCATCGGGCTTACGGCCACCGGGTAGGTACGCGGGACGTCACCTGTAGGCTGTAGTTGTACGCACATTCGTCTTACTGTTGTACAGGCATGACCATATAGGAGGCTTACAACACTCGTATACGTTTCAGTAACACGCGAGATGTACTATATATAACATTATAATAATATACCTGTATAGATATATATGTGTATTATAATGTATATATGAGTAAGTATAGTAGCGTACGACTATATATATCATAACATGTGCACGTATTTATAGTATTACAACTGAACGTAAGCTTTGGCGGTATACAATGCGTGATGTGTCTGCCCGATATTTATAATTCACCTGCACGACATATGTACTTGAAAAGAACGAATGGTACAGAAGTATAATATATAATAATAATAGGGAACATATAGGTATTATAGCGTAGAATAACGTCGACGACGGCGGTGCGGTCAGCTGCATTTCGGTGCATCCGGTTTCGTGGTGGTAATATTATTATATTATTATTATAATAATTATCGTCATCATCAACGAGTACAATATACACGACAGCAGACGTAGGTCTATACAGGGGTTGTTCACTTGCGCCAGACGCATTGTACACATCACAACCCTAACGAAACCTGTTGCGCTTGCGCGGTGCTATTGTCCTGCGTAGTTGAGTATATAATATTATGTATATATTATTATTATTATACCTACACGTAATAATATTGTGTTGGCGTGAACATGACAATGACGGCGGGAAAAATGGTATTCTCACCGCGTACGCATATACACATCACTCGTCGTTTCACACAACAATTACTTACCTATCGTATAATAATATAAAAATATTACTATTACCAACATAGGTATACAATTTAATATTTATATCGTTTTCTAGGCACATCCACGATACGCATCCACCGATACTGAATTTATTGGCCGACTGCGTATAATTAGTCTCGTAGGAATTCATATTATATATATATCGTTATTCTATACGCGCGGATAACCGTAGGTATATTTCCGGAGTACGTCCCGCGCGAAAAAGAGAAAATTTCGACCTATATGTTAACGAGTCCGTTTCAGTTAAGCCATTGCAATATTAATCGTACCTAGGTATATAATATATGCGTTGCACGCGGAACCCGTGGGTTACCTTTTTATTGTGCATATCACTTATAGGTGCATATATATTATATTCGAGAGCGGCATGCACTCCAGATACATTATATATATAGGTAAATACTTAATACATAATACTTAATATAAATTAAAACAATTTAAATTACGCTACGGAACGCGTAGTAGTATAGTATACTGATGTATATATAATAGCAACAGCGTAATTAATTTACAACGCTATTTAAAAGTGTCGTGCTGCAGTTAAGTATATATAACATATAGGCGATAAGATATATTTTATTATGTATCTATTTTACGAGTATGCGGTAACGTATAAAATATTGTCTATATACTCACTCGAAATGTTGACGCTTATACGTTTCGTGAAAATCTCAAAATATCTCTGTTCGATGCCGTCACCGCCTGTGCAGCCGTAATAGATGGTGATCCCGAGGTGAAAATCTGTTTCGATCGGAAAAACAACAAAAATTAGACTTCATAATAATATTAGTACATGTTTTAATATAACATATAGAATGAGAGCGCAATAAAGTTTAGCGAAACGTTATTGCAATCTTCGGTGCAGGTATATCTCATACTATTATTATTATCGTCGGGTAGTAGGTATTTATAATAAACAGCATATTATAATAATGAAAATCGAAAATATCGTGTGTCAGTCGCAACGTCCGTACGACGAGTACCTATAATACGTTATATTATTATATTATGATAATAATGCACTTACGAGAGCGGTGTGTGGTGTTTAGATATACGCGAACCGATCGACAATTTTTTTTTTTTTTTCACCTTTCTATACGAATTGCGGTGGCGATGTATTACGATAAATAATAATATTGTTATTTTCCTGCTGCTGCTGCTGCTGCAACACTACGCACTGCGCGCAGGTCGACGACGATATTGCGACTGGTGATACGCACACGTACCGCACGAGAAGAACACGGTACGACTGCGAGTTGCCGACCCCGCCGAGACGCTCTTCGCCGGCACAACGAAAAAAAAAAAAAAACAACACGCGGCGGCGGCGGCGGCGGCGTTGTGGATTTTCGTTCGGTGCGTGTAAAATTTCACTATTCGCCCGCGAGCCGCATGCCTACAACTTTTACGCCGCACATACGATGGCGCTCGCACGCACACGCAACGATTCTGGGCGGCGCGCGTGGTGTAAATATTATAATGGAATATTGTTACGTATACGTTTTTCGGGTATGTCATTATAATATCGTCGGCGGACGGGCCGGAGAAGCGCGCGCGGAGCCGGCCGCCGAACGTTTGGTAGGCGGCGAACCTAACCGGTTTTCGGTCGCCGCCGCCGTTTGGCTTTTCACTAAAAAAAAAAAATAAATAACATTATTATGATAATAATCGCGGAGATACGCGCGATGTGCGCTCGTCGTCGTCGTCGTCGTCGTCGTCTCCGTTAATGGGTATAATATATTATGATTTTGGACGCGCCGCAAACCGCTCTTTGCCACCTCGAAATTACCATATTTGATTTGGATTTCCGTCGGCTTAACGCGCGTGTTTCTTTAACGGCTGCGGTGGTGACGAACGACGATAGGACGCGCTTTTGTCACCGCGACAGATGAATAGCACTTAAACGATCATCGTTATTATAATAATATATAATATTATTGTTATGTTACGGTTTACGTAGGTACGTTGTATTATTATAATACCTACGCGGAGACGGTTACGCCGACTTATGTTACATAGGTATATAGCGATCGACGCGGATGACTATATTTTTATCGTGTCTACGACGAGAACAAATCGGTATTTAGTATAAAAAAAAAAAAGTTAAAAATAAATTCCATCGCCGCCGTAAATATTATTATTATTATGTAGGCAGGTATGCTTACAGGTTCTGACGAGTCGTTAATATAGAAAGCTAAAGCTGCAGTAGATAAGCCGCCGGAGGTTGGGGGGGTTCACACGCACGTACCTGTACTATAATACAAGCAATACAAATTGATGTTAAAATATGTATATGTTGATCGTGTACAGAATAGGTATAAATCTATGCGTTTTTTATTATTTTTATTGTGATTATATTACCATAGTAAAACATTTTTATGTACCGATGCAGATTGCAAACATATCCCATTTCGACCGTGTGGCGTGTCGACCGCATAATATAATTAATAACAATAAATATCATATCACTCAAACAATGGGCGCATAATATTGTGTGGCACGATGTGACAAAACGCCGTGACCACTTCATAAACGTTTAATGTTCGACAATAATACGATACAATCGATAAAAGACATTCGGTTGACTGTTCAACTGTTGGTATTTTATGTCTCCTACAGGTACAGAGGCGTAAATTGGTCCCGATTTCTGGCGGTATGGAGAAGTATTTAATTTTTCGACCCAAAAACGTTCCAAAATATTCTTGATAAATCCTTTATTATTATCGAATATTAGATTTTATTATTTCCTAATAGTTATTAAATAAATTCTTAAAAGGAAAAAATGCAACGGTTTATATTTTACCTACAGAAGAATACTAAAATATCACCAATGAAACCATATGGAAAGGTTGCCAATGGCTAATGAGTGATAAAGCAAAATAAATCTCTAGATCGCGCATAATATATCTATTACAATTATAGAAATTGAGCTGTAGGCCTGTAGAGGTTGGCGAAATGGGCGAACGCAGCTAAGTAAGGGGGCTCTTTGAGTTAAATCAAATTTGTTTTTTGTATAAAATGTATTTTTCTGATAAATTATTTAAGGTTTTATTAAAATCAAGTGTAAATGTGTAATGTACAAAAATTACATACTGAATTGCGGTTTTTATATTTTATTAGTGTACTACTTTTACATTATTTATACTATACCTATACTAGTACCTATATAACAATATTTGCGTGTATGAAACGTACAGCCATGTAACAGCTATTAATTATTAACTATAACAACTCAATAGTTTGAAAAATATA